>VZTO01017797.1:27475-56343 GCA_013400615.1 Syrrhaptes paradoxus
GAGGCTTCCAGCCCAGCCAGCTCCTGGGTGAGCACCCCCTGAACAGCCACAGGAAGATCGCATCTCAGCTTCCATGTATCTTACAGCCCGGCCAGGTTGTAGGGATTTATCTCTAAAGCACTTATCCTTCCTTTTCTTTTTGTGAGCTTTAATTAAATATCTCTTTGTTTGAAGGCAGGCGCTGGTGGCTCGGAGCTCTCCTGTGCGTTATCAGCGGCAGCGAGGAGATAACTGTCCAGAATCTCCCCTGACCTTTCCTCAGCTCGCAAGAAACTGCACTCGGTGCCTTCATTCTTCTATTCTTTCGTATTATCTGCTGCTTTTTCTCGTCTCTGCTGCACGCTAAGGTTTCTGATAGCGGCTGACGACTTGCTATCGGAAACATTAAGAAAAGAACCTCAAATATCCCCGGCAGTTTAACAGCCTCGCAAGCAGAAGGGCTTGTCTCTCGCTGGCCATCGTGAGCACTCGCCAAGAGCACGGAAGGTCAGACTTTAATGAACTGCTGAGAATTAAACAGAAGAAATGAAACTGAAAGGTGCCCCGGTGGCTTGAACTGAGTTTAAAGCAACTGACCTTGGGAAAGAATGAAACAATTCCATTTCTTAAATGTTCAAGGGTTGTTTTTTTTTCCACCTCTGCAGCCTGATGAATGGCTGTGTTGGCCAGACCACCCGCGCTCCAGATCCGGGGCCAGGTGCGGGATGAAGAAGGACACGGGAAGGACACTGGGATCCTTTTCCTGGGGATCCACAGCTCCTGGGGCAGGTGAGAGTGATTTTGTGGAGTTGTGCCTGGGCAGAAGGGGCAGGAGCAGCAAGCATCCCGAGCTGATAGTTCCTCCTTTCACAGCCCAAACAAACAAAGGAACAGGTAAAAATAATAAGGCTGCTTTCTTGCCGGATAATTGTTTCCGGCAGTTATTTATTAATGAGGAGAAACAACATGTCAACAGACAGCGGGGCTGGCTGTAGAGCTGATGTTGGCCACGGCGCGGGTTAGGAGCGAGCGGGGCTGCTGTCAGGCTGCATTTGCTTAACTCGGCGATTGCCTGTTAATTACCGTGTGTGCTCGTCTGCCGGTGAGTGGCGTGGGCAGCGGCGGGTCCTGCTTCCCCGCTGCGCCGGTGCGTCATCACGGCGGGGGAGCAGGAAGGGGTCCGGTGTTTGCATGGGTATAACCACGGCACCAGGGGAGAAGGACGATCTCCCTGGTGCGGTACGACCTGGGCTGCGGGGTGCAAACCTCACAGCAAGCAACAAGGGCAGAGCAAGCTGCATCGCATCCCCGTTACAGGTACCTCGTGTCACCAGCTGTGTCCCTTCCCAGTCCAAGGGTCTGTCTCCCAGCTCAGGGGAGGACCCAGATCTGGCTCTGCCGGAGCTAAGGGCTTCTCCACTTTCCACGGGCACGCGGGGATGGGAAGGTGGGGAAGCAAAGTTGGCAGAATACAAACTTCCATTGAAAATACTCCTCTGCGTGATGTGTATCGGCAGCAGCGTGGTGAATAAATCCATTTTAACGGAATTATCTATTTCAGTTCCCAACTTAATTGAGCTTTGCCCTGTAACTTAGCACAAGGGGGCCTCTCTTCATTAACCCCGTGCAGGCTGTGGTGTTTAACCACCGCTCACACACACAGATCCAAAGGTTAGTTTGAGAGCCAATACCCACGCGACACGGTTCATCAGGGCTTGAGAGCTCAGTGTCACCAGGACAAATGTCCCTGTGTGCATTGGGCGGCACCAGAGATGAAATTGGGCGGCTGCAGAGCGCGAGGAGGGGCTGCAGGACCTGTCGGGGGGGTGTTTATGGAACAGGTTCGACAAGATGTGTTATGAGCAGAGCCCTGAAGAGCAAAGCCCCACGCATCAGAGATGTGCTCCAGCACCGACTGCCTGTGCTTGCCCATGCTAAAGGTACCATGGCACAGAAAAATCAGCGCTGCTCTCAGCAGCTCTCACCCTGCTTCCAGAGCTGGGAAGACCACACAAATGCTGGTCCTCGGATGGGAAAGTTGCTCGAGCTGACAAGTTTCTTCCTCAAAGACAGTATCTGGCGCTCTCGGGGGCCAGCTGAGCCCAAGGAAGCCTGTCCAGCTACTTAATAAGTCACGCAGGTTGTATAGTTTAATTAACTTACCCAAAATTCCTCCTTTCTCTTTCCCATTTCTCCTATTAATATTTTTCTCTATCTGATAATGCAGCATAGCTAATTCTTTCTGGCTTTATAATGAACGATGCCGTGATGAAAAAAAAAGGTTAGCGGTGCTTCAGGCAGCTTTTAATTATCCAGCTGAGCAGGTAAAAGCACTTTCTCCCCCTGCACACAACACCTTTGCTTGGCAATTAACGGGGGGGGGGGAGGTCCTTCTGCACCTCTTGGCTTTCCAGCACAGGATGCTCGCAGCCATCCCCCATAGCACAGACAAACAGTTGGGATGCAAAGAAAACTTTTTCCACCCCAACAAGTGACAGCACAGCAGAGGACCTCTGGCTGCATGGGAAAACACGTGCCAATACATCGAATATTTACAAGGCTGCACACACATAGCAGCACCTCTGTAAATCACGAGCAACTCGGCGCAAAACTTTTTTTTTGTCTGCAAATAAATCACTGTTTTCACAAACTACATGAGGTGCCTGGAAACCGCATCAATCAGCAGGGCGGGTAAATCAGCTCTGCGCAGGCAGCTGCCGGAGGAGGGCAGGCACGGGGGAAATACACCCACACCCCGCACGGTGGGCTGGGTGCGAGGCTGGTAACCCCGGGGGGCTGCAGCATCCTGTGCCAAGGGCAGCCCCACACCTCCTGGGCTGGGGCGCATGCCTCGCCCCGGCCGAGGCTATTTCGGTCCTCGCCACTGCCGAGCGGGACCGTAATCGCCTGCAATGACCCATGAAAGCAGCCGCATTACACGCTTTCCTGCGGAGCGTTTCTTTATCTTGGCTGCTGCTGAGCTATTTCTTTTCATTAGGAGCATGACCCTGGCGGGGTCTCTGCATCGTCCCCAGCAGCATCGCGCAGGTGGGGAAACTGAGGCACAGGCAGCCAACGCGCCCCATCCTCCCAAATCGGCGGCTGTGAGGGGTCCAGCACCCTCCTGTCCCCCTTCCCCAGCACCCTCCCGGCCAGCCCTGGCCCCAGCCAGGCCGATATATTTGTTTTCCTGCTGTAAGACCTGAATGGAAATGTCACGAGGACAATCACCATGGTGACATTTCAGCAGCTCCATATAGAGGAGCTACGCAGGAAATGAATTGTAAAAATCCCTATTAAAAATGGAAGGGCAAAAACAATTTTCCGGTGGAAATTTGTTCTGAGAGGGTTTATAGGCTTTTTTTTTTAAAAAAAAAGAAAAAGGTCTCCAGCAAAGAAAGTTTGAAGTGTCCTGGCTTTCAGGGTTTTATTTCTTAATGAAAGAAAGGACCTTTTTTTGAGAGGCTTTTTTGTATTTTTTCGTGCAGAAATTAAACTTTGTTGAAACCCCAGTGTTTCCTCTGAGAAGCATTTCATTTCTGCCTGCAATCTAAGGTCATGGGATACAATGGAAATGCTTCCAGCACGGAAAAATAAACACAGGTGGGATTTTCATACCATGGGGCCCCAGCCCAGCAGGGGAAAAGGTGAATGCACCGCAGCACAAAGACAGGTAATTTGAAGTATTATATTGAATCTGCAAGCATTAGAGAGCATCAATTAACGCCAAGAGCCTGGAACGATGGGCAGGAGCACATGAGTGTAAATGGCATTATTTTAGAAGTGAGAAAATTTACAATAAACCACCTTTGCTCCAACATCTCTGGATGGGATGGAGCTGGGCGGCACAGGAGCCGCACTTGCGGCTTTTCGAGGGACATCCGCACCCCAGCTGGGTTCAGGGGGACACAGGGGATGCTCAGGGGGATCCCAGCCCAAGGCTGGTTTTCCAAACCCACGCAGGGCTCGGCAAGGCCAGGAGAGAGGTGGGTGATTATTCCAGTCCTTCCAACGGGCTTGTGCATCACAAAAGAATGCTAATGTTCACGTCTTTATGAAAGCACTGGAGTTCATCAGCTTTGCAAAGAAGAGAAATTAAACCCAGCTTTAATTGGGATATGCATGTTTTATTCATGGTACTATCCACAGGAGAAGGCAGACAGCTGAAGGTAAAGAGGAGGGGAAAAAAAGAAAATCTTTTGAAAAGTTGTTGCTGTCTGATTAAATAGAGATAGTTTCCCACTTCAAAGGGACGGCTCCTTTAATGTATTTCATGCGCTCGAATGGGCTGTTCCAGTGCCTCTGTGCACCAGGCTGGCCAGGGCAGCCTCTCTTCCCGCCTCGCCGTGCCCCCCGAAAGGGACCCGCTGCCCCCCCACAGCGTCCTGTCGGTCACTTGGGGGGAACCCACCCAGAGAGGGCTGCATCGCACGAGAAATTGGGAAGTTTGGTGGCTGACAGGTTGTGGAAGGCACATAAGGAAGAAAAACCCAGTTTGAGTTTTCAGATCCTCCTTCGCAAGCTCGGCGGCTGGGAAACGAAGCGTTTCTGCCTTTTCTGTGCCCGCACCAGGAAGCGGGGAGGATGCATTTCAGTTTCCCTGCCTTCCTGCTGGGAGAGAGCCTTGCTTTATTTTTGCATATTTTCACGTGTCTCCATTTTCAGGGCGAGGGCAGGTTCCCGTTCAGAAGTAGCCGGTGCAGAAGGTGGTGTAGCTCCGGCAGGAGCTTTTCCTGCTGGCTTTGAAGCCAGGTGTGCTCAGCCAGCACTCTGAACGCAGGGGAAGGACCAGNCTGCATCGCACGAGAAATTGGGAAGTTTGGTGGCTGACAGGTTGTGGAAGGCACATAAGGAAGAAAAACCCAGTTTGAGTTTTCAGATCCTCCTTCGCAAGCTCGGCGGCTGGGAAACGAAGCGTTTCTGCCTTTTCTGTGCCCGCACCAGGAAGCGGGGAGGATGCATTTCAGTTTCCCTGCCTTCCTGCTGGGAGAGAGCCTTGCTTTATTTTTGCATATTTTCACGTGTCTCCATTTTCAGGGCGAGGGCAGGTTCCCGTTCAGAAGTAGCCAGTGCAGAAAGTGGTGTAGCTCTGGCAGAAGCCAGACGTGCTCAGCCAGTGCTCTGAACGCAGGGGAAGGACCAGAAGGACAAGACCATGGGCTATGGTGGGACCTTGCACAAGCTTAACACCAAGCAAGTGCTCAAACAGCCTTGAAACGGATGGTCCTGAGCAAACACCAAGGTGCTTTCCCAGGAAGCATGGCCAGGAAGGATGCTGCAGCAGCTGATAACAGCCACCCACTGACTGCCGCACCCTCTGCCCTGGCTGCAGATGGGTTTGCTCCTTATGGAGCCACAAAAGCAAGGCTTTAAGGATAGAGGGAAAGTTCTGGTTCACTTTTCAGGTTGCAATGTGTATGCGAGGCACCGACAGATAGCGGGTGTAAGGGAGGAGGGGGATCTGCGCGGCAGCGCTCGTGTCGCTCCTGGTGGGAATTTTTCTATAAAGGAGCGATTGTTCAGCGACGGCGCCTGACAAAAATACAATTGGAAAAGTGGAGGAGAAAAAAAAACTGAAGAAAAGAAAAATCTTCTCTGTTACTTGTGCCCTTCAGAAGCAGCCCCTGTCGCGCTCGGTGCCTGGCGGAGCTGCCGCTGCCTTGGGAGCCTCAAGTCTTTGTTAAGAAAAGGACACGAAGAGAAACACGAGCTCTCCCGAAGGCTCATTATTCAAACTGCTCCGGAGCCAGCGTCACAAGTGCCGGTGACTTTGGAAGATGAACAATCTTATCTCCTGGGTGAAAAGGACCATTTGTTGTTTACTGTCCAGGAGGGTACGCTCACAATAGGCACACGAGGAAACTTGGAGAGTATCTGAGCAAAACTTGCCGGGTGATGCACGAAGCAGAGCGAGGAGGGAGCGATGCTGCTGCCCGGCGTGGGGCTTCCCCAGAGAGCAGACCACCACCCCAGGGCTCGGCACAGGGAAGGGATGCTGTCCCAGCAAACCCAGCCTGGGCACCTTCCAGGGGAGTAAAACCTTCCTTAGAAGTTACCATCGGTTTCCACCAAGCAATGGGCAAGGACACAATGGGAGACCCTGCCCCAGCAGTCGTTGCAATGGTTCGTGAGCATTTAACCAGCCCCATGGGTTAACCAGAAATCGGCTCCTGCATTCATAGCTGCCAGACCTCAAACCATGCTGGAGCCACCTCCCAGAGCAAAGCAGACCTCCAGAACTTGCTTCCCTTCAGTATTTCAAGCTTTGTGCTTTTCATAATGTCCAAACCAGAGCGCACTGCTATGCCTGGTTTCATCAAGAATTGTGCATACATAAAGGTGAACACGGAGTGAAGATCTATCACAGGTGGAGCGAAACTCATCATTTATCCTAGCGACTACACCAACAGCCCCCTGGGGAAACGGCTCCTGTCCCGAACGAGGCATCCAGGACCCTTGGGGAGAACCCCTGGGCACAGCGAGGAGGCAGGGTGAGGGGTTGGAAGCAGGGGGATTCGCAGGCAAGCGTTTGCCTTCGGCGCTTGTTTATTGCGGAGGGCGCAGCACCAGCCCCCTGCTCCGCCGGGGCACGGGGACCATGGGCTCTGCGGCCGCTGGAGCGGAGCGATGCGGGTCGGCGGAGGGATGGCACCGGGGAGAGGAGCGGTTCATCCCGGGCACAGATCTCATCAGGAGAGGCTTCACACCCCCTCTGCCCCCTCCTGACTGGCATCTCTTAATGATAAAGTCCCCGCGGTTTATAATTACCAGTTTGACAAGTTCAGGAGTTCTCTGTTAATTATTATAATTAGCTCTCGCTCGGTGAGAAGGCAGGAGTTTAACAACAATATTAACAATGGGAGGACTATTATCGAGAATTAACTACGAGGAGCCGACCAGAAAGGGTTCCTCCTGCCTGCCAGCAAGACCTGCTCGTGCTTCAACTCAGCCCTGGCTCGAAACTTGCTTGGAGAGCTAAAACCAGCGATCGTGTCCGCAGTGCGGCTGTGCCCGTGCTGGGCTGGAAGGGAAATAAAATCTCACCCTGGGCTGCCCAAAACGGGGTTGAGATGGGAGCAGCAGAGGAAATCCTGCACAGACAGCCGGGGGCTGCACAGGACAGACGGATGGGGGTCTGCAGCATGGTCCCCGCTCAGAGCAAGGCAAGAATCGGGCCCCGTGAGCACCTTATTTCTCGTGCACCGCCGCTGCCGAGCAAGGATGTCGGAAGAGCTGGTGATTAAATTCCCACTAAAGCCTTTCCTCCCGGGAGTACACAGCACAAGGCGCTAGCCTGAGCAAATATTAGAAAAACAGCAGTTTTCAGCACCCCTAATTTGCTGGAGATGAACGGATTGACTTCTCAAACACGGCGAGATCCCGAACAGATCAACGCGGCTCGGCTTTCTTTCTAATTTCCGAGTTGAAATGTATACAAAATGTTTATCTGAAGTGTAGAAGAGCTTAGAGAGGCAAGCTGTGCAAATAATTAGTTATCTGAAGCGCCTTCACACCTGAAACAGAAGGCTGGAGGTTTCTTCCTTTTCTTTTATTTTTTTTTTAATTTATTTAAGCACACCTGTGTGGAGCAGAAGCTATGACCGAGAGGCTTTGTGGGTCACTATTACCAGCAGAAAACACCTTTCGATGCCCCAGTAAACCCATGTGGGACTGGGGACCCTTCTTGCGGAGGATACGTGTACAGCCCCAGCCTGTGAAATACCAACAGCCCTGACCAAGGGCAGGAGCAGCTCCAGAGCTGAGACCCGGGCTAGAAACCCGCAGAGCCCTGACAAAGCCTTGGGAACACAGGGAAAGGACCACAGCCCAGACCCTGCAAAGTTCACGCACAAGGAAACACAACCAGCCCTCCAGTGGGGCCGGTTGCCTGCCCCCGGTCCTGCCCGGAGCCAGGGAAGCTCCAGGTTTCTTTTCTTTGCTGGCAAACTTCCTTTGCTTTCCAGACAAGAGGCATTGCTACACACTTAGGCTGCTTGAGAGAAATGCTCCATTTCAAATACATGCACAATTTCAAATACATACACACTTTTTTTCCCTATTTTTTTTTTTAACTGTAAACAGGTTTTGAAGAAAAGATCAAAATCTCAGCGAAATATTTTGAAGCTGTCGGGATGAAGCGCTTCGCTCTACATGACATGAATTTCCTTGGAGCCATTTCTATCCGAGGGATTTACATTTGCTTTTACATCCCGAAAGCAGAATGGGGGGGGAAAAGAAAGGTGAAGCCACAAAGAGTTTCTCAGCCTAGAGCAGCCATTTCCCACCATCACCAGTGGGGGAACTGGGACCAGTCCAGCCAGTGCAGAGGCATGGGAAGGGTTGGGAGCGGTGCTGCATCCCCCAGCCTTCCCCAGGCCAACTGCTCAGCACCCAGCCCTCTCTGCCTGCTTTGTCATTAGTGGCAGAAACATATTTATTAAATCCCCCAGGGAATTAATTCTTGCAACCATCTCGACACCACAGACTGAGGCAAGAGAAAGGCCCCAAACAAGTCAGAATATATTTTGCAAGGGGAAATGCACAGACACAGAGAAGGGGATGGCACAAGGGAGGGTTGTGTTCCTGTGGGGAAAGGATCCGTTCTCTTCCCGGGGAAATTAGTAAAGGTTTTGAACCAGGGAACAAACAATTTTAAGCGCAGGATTTCCTTGTTGCTCTGCCCTTGCAGACAAAGGGTTGGTTAGCGGGAGCATCAGTGCGGAGATGCTGGGTGACTCCTCTCCCTGCGCCTTCTGGGAAACTCCTTTGAACACTTACAACATCAGAGCACAGGACCTGATTTGTTAGACAAGCCAGACTTGATGATTTTTTTAAAGGGGGGATATTATCTTCTGCCTCCAAAGGAAAGGGGAAGAGGAGAAAGCCACTGATACAGAGGGGGGTAGAGACAGACGCAGAACCTCATTATTAAACAAAATAAATAAAATATACTAGCAGAAAATGTGTCTTGGCTTTATTACTATGTTCTGTCCTCTAAATATTTCATTTCCAACTAATGCACAAGCCAAATGGAAATTTTCAAGCAAAACTGCACTACTTAGAATATGCTTAATTATTGATTCGGACAGGAGGGAAAAAAGGGAAAAAAGAAAAAAACAGAGGGGAAGAAAAGGCACTGAGCTCGTTGGGTTCTCCATCCTGGAGCTGCTGCTTTAAACTCGCACAGCTTCGTGCCCTCCCTCCCAGGGGAAGGGGCTGCTACCAGCAGCCCACCACCACGGCCAGATGCTGGCCATGAATCTCGCTATTCCAAAGCTCTGCAGCCTGGGTTACAGCCCCTCCTGGGGAATCCTGCCTGAGACACCCCTCCCCAGCCCCTTGGCACGAGCAGCCACCAATGTGACAAATGTGGGAATGGGAATGACTCACCCCAGCATCCCCAGTGCTGTCCCCATCACTGTCCCTGAGAGCAGTAGCAGGAAAGCAAAGGGGGCTGCTACCTGCACCCCGCGTTTATAGAGGGGCAGGAGCAGCTGGGGCTGGAGGATGCTGATGGGGCAGATGGAGCACACCCGGGATCCCAGCCACAGCAGGGAAACCGAATAGGGATTGTATTTGCAAAGGGAATCCAGGGACCCAATTCTCTTCTGCTGCTGGGACAAGTCCAAACCAGCCATTTGGAAGTTACAGGAATTGCATCGGAAAAGCAAATGGATGAGCACAAAGCTGAGAGGGGAACAGCTCGCTTGTGAAGCAAGCTGCACAGTCAATTAGGAATTGCACTGAAATTTCAAATTACAGCCTTTTTTATTTTTTTTTTTAAACGACAGAATTATGCCGTGTTATAGAGAAAGTGACAGGTAATTTGGGACACTGAGGATTTCTCCAGCTCTATAGTTAATGGGGAGTTTAGCACCAATTCCTCTGTAATTTGCACTTCTGAGAAGCCGCGTTATTATAAAGTCAGAAATCTCAAGCACTTTCAACTCGGGGATCTGCCAGACTGGCGATGACCAGGAACCGAGGCAGCCCCAGTCCACAGGTCACCCATTTCAATATCTGAGCCTGGGTGGCTTCCAAAAACAGCCGCTCCAACGACGGGGCCGAAAATTGGAGGTGACATTCAGAAGTCTCTGAAAATTATAACCCTGACTTCCTCCTTGAAAAGCTTATCTGAATCCTGGCTTATCCTTTGATGAGGTTACTGAAAAAGCATTCTGCTCCCAGGACTTGAAAGATAACAGGCAATATATGTGAGCGGTGCGCTTCTCCCCGGGGGGAAAACACTATCGAACATGCCAAGCATGGGACACTAATTAAATGGTCTGAATGATGCTGGACATCGTGGTCCTGGGGTGGCTTTAACTCCTTCCTGCCCTTGCACCCCCGGAGCAAACGTTTGCGCTCCCCTGTACCCATCCGGTGGGATGCTCCAGCTCTGCCTCTCCTCTGGTGAGCCTGTAGCCCCAAAAGCAGGGAAAAAGAACCAAAGTGTTTCAATAGCATCATTTATTTTTAAATTAGCTGTCTCTTAATGCTGCCCCAGCCCCCCAGGCGCCAATAATTGTAGTCTGGTTCCCTGCCACCTCCCCAGCCAGCGCCTTCAGCGTTCCAGGCACCGCTGCGAGAGATTAGCGGGGAAGTGTTTTCAGTCCCCTACATCAAAGGGATTCCAAAAGTAGAAATTTAACAGAATGTCTTATGCAGGTGAGGGAAAATAAAGCAAGTTCTGTTAAAAAGAACGGCTCATTTCTCTTCATTCTGGGGAAGGGCTCAAGGCAGCTAGGTCTCCAGGGAAATACCCCCACTTCAGTCCTGGAAAAATGTGGAGTGCCAACAGGTGGGAGAAGGTGATGGGGAGCTGTGGGTGGCCGGCGTGGGGTCAGGCAGCAGCGAGGCTCCTGGTGCACCCCTAAGGGCAGCCCCGACTCTTCCATCGCATCCCTCCTCTGCAAGGCACTGCGTAAACGAAGACAGAAGGAAGAAGGGAAGATGGGAAACGAGGAGGAAAAGATGAAGCTAGTAGGATCAAAGGTTAGGGAAATGTTTTGTGCGTTGCCCGTGCCAAGCTGCCGTAGTTAATGCATCCCTGCTGGTGCTGCTGGGGCTGGGTGATGGCCGGAGCCTGGGCTCGCTGGGACAGCAAAGTCCAGCAGCGCCGGGGGAAAATTCTTCAAAGGACCCTTGCCTTGTGAATGCTGAGTGTTATTTCCACGGGCCCTTAAAAAGAATAATTCATTAGTCAGCTCAGAACAGTCAATATCGCATGCCGACAATTTATACACCGCCTCCGTTTACCCAGCAGACCCTCTTTGATAATATTATTTATGATTCTAAATAACTCCATCGGTGTTCAATAGAGCTGGGAGGTACCTGGGGGACCGGGGCACAATCAAATTATGAAGACATATGGTTTACTCAGCGCTGGAAACGTTCAACTGCATTTCATTGCCGTTAGTCCTGCCGCAGTCCCTTCCCCAATCACTTGAACAACCTCCTTAATATCGTTTGCTGGATGGGAAGCCTTCTTCAGGGAGAGGGCTCGCGCTCAGCCGGCGGAGAGATGCGGCAATAACGGGAGTTTTATTGTGGCTATTTCTGCACTCGTGGAGCTGAAGGACACGCCGAGGAGCTCGACGCATCCCAGGCCACCGTGGCAATTAAACTCCTGCCTTGTCGGGGCTGGCGGAGCGGGCAGGAGAGGCAGCGGCAGGGCTCTGGATGCTCGTGGGGCTGCGGGTGCTCGGCTCCAGCCCGGAGCTCTCCGGAGAGCCTGCGCCGGTGTACGCGCCTGCTGATATGTATGCGGCACAGCATGCTCCGCATCTCTTGGCCGTATGTATGTGCGATGCAAATCGTGTGTATGGCTTAATAAAGCCCTTCTGATATAGCCCCGAACTGGCCAAATGCTGAGTCATTATTATCGATGGAACATCGCGTAAGTACTCTGCCGAGTTTCCTCTGGGCTTTGAGGGTGTATGAAGCCAACGCTAATGCTATATTGCTCTATAAACTCTAGTCCTCCCCGCAGAGAAACAATAATTAATCAGACGATGTGTGATATGTAACAAATTAAAAAGATAAAACTTCCCAACAAAAATTATAGGGCTGGAGAGACGTGGGTTGTGCTTGCAGGGAGCTGTCCCTGGCATCCCATTTCCCTCGCTCCATGGGCACATAACTTCCCAGGGACAAATCCCGTCGGGCTGATGTCGGCACGTCCTCAGGGCTCAGCCTGTGCAGGGGAGCAGGGATGGGGATGCGAGCGCTGGGGATGGTGTTGTGTTCCTTGGAAGCGGGGCAGATGAAAGCCAGGGATTTCTGCCTTTGAATGTGTCCTGGAAACTCTTCACAACACCCATCCTGCTCGTTCCCATCTTACAAATAGCCAGCGCTATAAAATAAAGTGATAACAGTTATCACAGTGGAAAGACAATCTCTGAGAAAATCCCACCAGAGTAATAATTAAAACAGATACTGAAGACACTGACAGCCCTGGATTTATGTTCGCGTTTCAGCTGTTTCTGCTACCCGATTCCCTTTTGAAAAATCAGCCTCTCCTCGCCGTAGGGAACCCAGGCGTTTCAGGACCTGTTTTTGTTCCCCTCGAGGCGGAATGGAGATGTAAACAGCCACGATTCCTGTGGAACGGAAAGAAAAGACGTTTTCAACTCTGGCACGTCAGGGGTTTTTCCCTCCCACCTGCCCACGCAGACCGGCAGCGCCGATGGAGCCCCAGGTTCCAGCAGAACACGTTTCGGTGGGCAGCTGCAGGCAGCCCTGTCCTCAGGCAGGACGGACGGCACACGGCAGAGCTCTCCCTGCGTTCCTGAGCCACGTCCCTCTGCGTTTGCAGCGGAGGGTGACCAGGGGACAAGCCAGAGGACAGTTTGCAGAACGGCGGGGTCCCCAGTCGCCAGGCTGCCCTCGGATGCTTTGCCAGGCTCAAGCGGATGGAGGCTTTTAGGCTGCACGTATCACACTGGTTTTGCAGCCTTAAAGGCGCTGTTTGGATGTCTATATTTAGTTGTCCTCACTTCCTTTCCTCCTTGGCATTTATGAATTTTAGATGTCTCTCGCTCTGGGTCTCTGAAGGGCGTCGTGCAGAAGTGCACAGTGCTGCCCGTCGTCTCCCGGTGAAGCTGCACAAGGGACATCCCGCACGGATGCAGGAGCATTGGTGCTCGGGTACCACAAGCCCTGCCGTGATGCTCTGCCCCAGGCGTGCGGGGCTGCTGCTGGCTCTGTGGCTGCCAGAGAGAGGGAGGGAAGGAGAGATGACTGGGAGCGGTGGGAAAAAAAGAGATTACAAGGGATCAGGAAGATGCTGTTAAAGAACATGGCAACTTACAGAGGAAACAGGCAGCGGCTGCCTTGAGCTGAAGGCCAATTTGGCAGGGGGCTTGTGCAGGAGCCTGGTCAGAGAACAAGCCTTGCCGAAGCGTAGGCGGTCCGGGAGGCGCTGAGCCCCCTCCATCGCTCCTTGTGCTGGCTTGTCAGGATGGGATCCCTCTCCCGTCCTCCTCCCCAAGGTCTGCATCAGTAGCGCACTGGGTAATGTTCTCCTCGTTCCTCCTGCTTAATACCCTGGACTCCTTAAATGGCGCAGAATCTCACTGAGTGGTGGATAAACATTAGTTTCACAGCTCACAAAGCAGAACTGCCGGCTACTGCCAGTCTGGACGTAATGAGTTCCTCGCGGGACCCCAGGGAGCGCTTACAGTGGGCTCTGCTTTCCCCAGGCTGCCAGTCAAACCGGTGCCAGGGGGAAGCAGCGCCGTTAATCTCCTTCCCACCATCCCAGCACAGCCAAAATCCCTTCGAGCATGTCACAGTTTTATTTTAACGTGCTGTCCCCCCGGCCCGCAGGCAGGAGCAGCATGGGCTGCCCACGCACCGTCTTTCTGCTGCCCTCCCACTGCCAGCCCCAGCTGGGGAGGCTTTAATTTTGGGGTGGGGGGACAGTAAGGTGGGGATGGGCCAACGGGATGAAATAAATGAGGGAGAAGCGCTTGCATGTTTTATTTTTCACCCAGGCTGGTGTTGTCACCTCCTTGGGTACCCTTTAATTAACGACAGATTGAGGTTCTGCAGAGGGAGACTAATTTAGCTCCCTCCAGACAAGGAGCAGGGGAAGCAGCCAGGCACCAGCAGCCAGGGATGTCTCCCACCACATCATGCTTTCACCCGGCCGTCCGGGCAGCTGCTTGGTCCCAGGCGCTGGAAATGATGGGGAGCAGGGATGCGGCACATGTGGATGCTGTCCCCAAAACCCTTACCTGCTAACAAACACCAAGTGCATGGCACATCCCCTTCCGAGAAACGCCGGTGAAGAGAATCACACGTAGGATTCATCGATTTCTCCTCTCCAGATCTCTTCCCAGAACAGGCTGGACATATGAGATGGAAAAAAGGGAAAGAGCTGCTGCTGTCAGACCCTTTCCAATAGACTGACGGACTAATTGCCAAACTCTAAATATATCCCCGCTCCGCATGTCAGCCCAGGGCTCCTGCTCCCCTGTCCTCCACGTCAGCGGAGCAGCAAAAGCGCGAGCGAGCCTCTAATCCGCAGAGATGGGCAGGGAGCCAGTGCGGACTTTTCCATCCCTAACCTCCGAGAAGACAGACACCTGTGTCTTTCCTCTCTGCCGGGCTGTATTTAGCAGCCCTAATTATACCCCTTCAATCTATGTATAAATAAGTGGAATTCCGGGTAAAACGCTGGGTTGCTTGATTTACATCCCCAGCGAATCGATAAGGTTGCAACAAGGATAAATCACGGCAGAAAAATGCCTACTCAGAAGGTCCGAGAGGAAGAAATTTTGGCCCCCCCCCGCTCTCCCATTACTCATGCTTGTTTACGAAGCGGCTGGGATAGTTTTGGCATTAAATAAACATTGTGTGATTGCCTGACTATTTCAGCATTGTCCTCGCTGCCCACGGAGAGTTGCGGGAAGGAGGCACTTGTTTTTCCTGATGGCTTCTGTTTCCAGCCCCCCATGATGGAGCCATAAAAGATGCTGACAAACAGAGGCTGCAGAGGTCCCTGTCCCCCCCCCAGCGCTGCTAGGCTGCGGGACAGGAGGGCTCGCACCGGTGTGGTTCGGAAAGGACAGCGGCAGGGAAGCGCCACGGCATTAACCGCGGCGTCGGCATCTTTGGACAGCAGGCTGCATGGTGGGGAGCGCGACGGTAGATGGACGAGTCCGTCCTGGATGTTTTTCAAGTGGAGATTAACCACTGAGCAGGTTCTTTTTATTTAAGATGCCATATGTCTCTCCCCTCTAAATATCTCTTCCATCAGCTACCGCTGCGATTCCCAGTCTGCCTTCCAACCCTGCCTTTGAGACGCTGCTGCAAACACTTCATAAAACCCTGTTAGATCGGAGATGGAAAAGGCTCTGAAGCCTCCTTCTGTCCGTTCCCCCGTGCACGGCACACCCCAACGTACACCGGCTGCACTGGCCGTGCTCGCCCGGAGACGGGAGCGTGGTGTGGCTGGGATCATCAGCCCCATCACTGGGCTCGGGCAACACTCTGGTTTGGCTCCAGTGACTCATCTGATGATGCTGCAAATTCTCTCCTCCTCCTGTGAAGCGGGGATAGTGACACCATCCCTGTCCCTTGCTGCGAGCCTCAATATATCAAGGATGGCGAGGCACTTAATACTATGTAAATGGGAGACACATCAGCTGCGCCTCAGATAAATGAATTTCACTGAGATTGATGGGTGTGGAGCACTTCCAAAATTAGGCCTATTCTTCTTAAATCAAACAGTTTCCCCAAGCCAGTTCAGCTCCATTGATGGAGAGGAAGTCATCAAGCTGCGATTCATCACCGGGTTCAATCAAAGACCTTCAATGCGCTGACCCACCGCGTGCGTGCTTCCTCCTCTGGCTCAACGCACGGGGAGCAGGAGCCTTCACTGCTCATCCGAGGCTCTTCCCCAAACCCAGGACAGGCTCCTGATGGGACTGAAACCATGGGAAGTGTCTCACACAGAGACTTGGGTGATCAGGGTCATCTTCGCAGAAGCTATGCATCAGTAGAGTTGAACTACGGAACGCCGCTCTCCCCAAATATTTGCCTGCTCGTCCTTGCCCTCATAGCTGAACTGGGAAGGAATTAATCAAAGCTCTGTCCCTCTGAAATCCCCGCCTCGCTCTGGGGGTCTCTGCACATCTCCTGCAGCCTCCGTGGCAGGACCGACGCTATTTCCAGGGATTAGGGCTGGGAAAGCCGCGCACAGCAACCCCAGTGCTGGCTCCGACGCTGACGCTGAACTGTATTTATGCCATTAACCGCTCTCTAACATACAGATAAAATCATAAACCTCGTTCTGTTCACTTAGCAAACACTAAATCCCTCTCACACGTCAGAGCATCACTGGAGTGAACCGAACCCAGCTCCTCGCTACAGCCTCGTGCTCACCCACACGGGGGGCTGCCGCCTCTCCGGACCCCAGGGGCTGCCCAAGGGGAGAGCACTCCCCTTTCCAGGGCTGGAATTTCTCCTCCTCTCTCTGCCAAAACCGAAGCATCTCCTGACTCCAAGCATCCGTCTGGTGTTTACGTGTGGAGGAGCTCAGCTCTCTCCAACTTTTTAACAGCAGATAATCAACAAAGCTGGGCAAATAACGGAGCGCGGATAATTTATTCTATGAATTCTGATTCTTTGCCCACAAGCAGCTTGTGCTTCTCACAAAGGTATTGGTCCTGCAAAATTATGCAGGGGAACTGCTGCCCTGGCCCATAGCTCGTGCAGCCGGCTGGCAGCGAGGGCTCGACACCCCCAGCATTGCAATGCTGGCCGCCTGCTTGCTCTCCATTAGGGGCCTCGCTCGCGTGATATTTCTTCTGCTGATAGCCTGGGAGAAATCTGACCCCAGAGGGCATCGCCTACGGGCACAGCATTGCTAATAGGAACCCAACCCGCACACCTCGGGGCCATTTTTCCTGCGTGCCTCGTATCCTTCCCTGAGATGCTGCTCATGCATCGGCCGTCATGGGAAAATATCTATCGCGATATCACCGTCACGGAGGGCGGCGAGCCCTGGGGCTCTGTGCCCAGCCTCGGCTTGGACCGCAATGCCCACCAGCGGCTTTCTGTGCGACAGGCGTCGAATAGCTGATGCAAGTTTTCATTAACAGTTCTTCCAAGGTGGGAGTTAACGTGTTTGTACAAACGCCGCATCAGTGCCTGGCTGTAAATCGTCCCGCTGGCTCCTCACTAATAGCCTGGTGCTTNAATAAACATTGTGTGATTGCCCGACTATTTCAGCATTGTCCTCGCTGCCCACGGAGAGTTGCGGGAAGGAGGCACTTGTTTTTCCTGATGGCTTCTGTTTCCAGCCCCCCACGATGGAGCCATAAAAGATGCTGACAAACAGAGGCTGCAGAGGTCCCCGTCCCCCCCCAGCACTGCGGGACAGGAGGGCTCGCACCGGTGTGGTTCGGAAAGGACAGCAGCAGGGAAGCGCCACGGCATTAACCACGGCGTCGGCATCTTTGGACAGCAGGCTGCATGGTGGGGAGCGCGACGGTAGATGGACGAGTCCGTCCTGGATGTTTTTCAAGTGGAGATTAACCACTGAGCAGGTTCTTTTTATTTAAGATGCCATATGTCTCTCCCCTCTAAATATCTCTTCCATCAGCTACCGCTGCGATTCCCAGTCTGCCTTCCAACCCTGCCTTTGAGACGCTGCTGCAAACACTTCATAAAACCCTGTTAGATCGGAGATGGAAAATGCTCTGAAGCCTCCTTCTGTCCGTTCCCCCGTGCACGGCACACCCCAACGTACACCGGCTGCACTGGCCGTGCTCGCCCGGAGACGGGAGCGTGGTGTGGCTGGGATCATCAGCCCCATCACTGGGCTCGGGCAACACTCTGGTTTGGCTCCAGTGACTCATCTGATGATGCTGCAAATTCTCTCCTCCTCCTGTGAAGCGGGGATAGTGACACCATCCCTGTCCCTTGCTGCGAGCCTCAATATATCAAGGATGGCGAGGCACTTAATACTATGTAAATGGGAGACACATCAGCTGCGCCTCAGATAAATGAATTTCACTGAGATTGATGGGTGTGGAGCACTTCCAAAATTAGGCCTATTCTTCTTAAATCAAACAGTTTCCCCAAGCCAGTTCAGCTCCATTGATGGAGAGGAAGTCATCAAGCTGCGATTCATCACCGGGTTCAATCAAAGACCTTCAATGCGCTGACCCACCGCGTGCGTGCTTCCTCCTCTGGCTCAACGCACGGGGAGCAGGAGCCTTCACCGCTCATCCGAGGCTCTTCCCCAAACCCAGGACAGGCTCTTGATGGGACTGAAACCATGGGAAGTGTCTCACACAGAGACTTGGGTGATCAGGGTCATCTTCGCAGAAGCTATGCATCAGTAGAGTTGAACTACGGAACGCCGCTCTCCCCAAATATTTGCCTGCTCGTCCTTGCCCTCATAGCTGAACTGGGAAGGAATTAATCAAAGCTCTGTCCCTCTGAAATCCCCGCCTCGCTCTGGGGGTCTCTGCACATCTCCTGCAGCCTCCGTGGCAGGACCGACGCTATTTCCAGGGATTAGGGCTGGGAAAGCCGCGCACAGCAACCCCAGTGCTGGCTCCGACGCTGACGCTGAACTGTATTTATGCCATTAACCGCTCTCTAACATACAGATAAAATCATAAACCTCGTTCTGTTCACTTAGCAAACACTAAATCCCTCTCACACGTCAGAGCATCACTGGAGTGAACCGAACCCAGCTCCTCGCTACAGCCTCGTGCTCACCCACACGGGGGGCTGCCGCCTCTCCGGACCCCAGGGGCTGCCCAAGGGGAGAGCACTCCCCTTTCCAGGGCTGGAATTTCTCCTCCTCTCTCTGCCAAAACCGAAGCATCTCCTGACTCCAAGCATCCGTCTGGTGTTTACGTGTGGAGGAGCTCAGCTCTCTCCAACTTTTTAACAGCAGATAATCAACAAAGCTGGGCAAATAACGGAGCGCGGATAATTTATTCTATGAATTCTGATTCTTTGCCCACAAGCAGCTTGTGCTTCTCACAAAGGTATTGGTCCTGCAAAATTATGCAGGGGAACTGCTGCCCTGGCCCATAGCTCGTGCAGCCGGCTGGCAGCGAGGGCTCGACACCCCCAGCATTGCAATGCTGGCCGCCTGCTTGCTCTCCATTAGGGGCCTCGCTCGCGTGATATTTCTTCTGCTGATAGCCTGGGAGAAATCTGACCCCAGAGGGCATCGCCTACGGGCACAGCATTGCTAATAGGAACCCAACCCGCACACCTCGGGGCCATTTTTCCTGCGTGCCTCGTATCCTTCCCTGAGATGCTGCTCATGCATCGGCCGTCATGGGAAAATATCTATCGCGATATCGCCGTCACGGAGGGCGGCGAGCCCTGGGGCTCTGTGCCCAGCCTCGGCTTGGACCGCAATGCCCACCAGCGGCTTTCTGTGCGACAGGCGTCGAATAGCTGATGCAAGTTTTCATTAACAGTTCTTCCAAGGTGGGAGTTAACGTGTTTGTACAAACGCCGCATCAGTGCCTGGCTGTAAATCGTCCCGCTGGCTCCTCACTAATAGCCTGGTGCTTGCCATTGCCAGCAGCGAGGCGTTCGAACGGCTGTCACTCCGTGGCTGCCCTCCATCCCCTTTCTTTATCTACTAAACATTGTGATCTTGTCGTCTGCAGGAAGAGCTACAGCCCTTCAAGTTAAATGAACGCGCCTGCCAAGAAAAATGTTGATTTTTTTTTTTTTTTCCCCCTCCACCTACCTTCAGATATCTGATTAATTCAATGCAAGGAGCAAGGAATTAGTCTTTTTCTTTTTTTTTTTTTTTTAAGCTAAATACAGAAAAATTGATGTAGAAAAATACCACGGCTGTTAGCACTGTCTTGTGACCAGGACAGCTTTAAAATGTGGTTTAGCCTGACTTGGCATGCTAGCTTTTAGGAGCTAAATGGAGAAGTGAACTAATCCCAGGTTGTAATGAATAATGGTCAAATCCAACTTTCACTTTCAAATGCGTCCATACATTCGAGAATGAGTCAGAAGGTGTTTGTTGTGCAGCAGAAGAATAGACAAGCGGGGAAGGGTATTTTTATGTGTTTGTGAATCATTGTATGTGATATTTTCCTCCACTGTGCCTCTCTGTCCTAGCAGTTTTCTGCAGTGAAATCCATTCAGCTGCACTGGAAATTTAGGCACTTTATAGGAAATCTTTAATAGCTCCGGCACAAACAGATAGCTCTGATTTCCTCTCTGCAAAGTGGTAATTTGCAAAACCACGGCTGACAAATATTTACCCTCCTCCCCAAGCCACTAAAGACCGATGGAGATGCCTCCTGCCCGGGTGGGCAGGGCAGGGCTGCCTGCACCCACGGTCCCACGCGGGGCACGCGCTCCCCAAAGCACGGGAACACACTGCGAGGTGCCAGCGTCTGTGCAGACACAGACAGGGAGCCAGGGACCCGCACGGATCCTTTCCAACTCTCCAGCCTGGCTGTCGTGCCTGTTTGTTTTCTGGTACGCTCGTCTTGCCGGAATTTTTAACATTTAATTAGTTGAGCCAGCTGCTTCTGCTTTGCAAAGGGCCCTGTAGCCCTGTCTCGTTTCAGAGGCGGGTTTCATTTCTAGCAGGATCCATCCAGGTTGTGCCGGAGCTGCAGACCCCAGACCCCCATGCCCACCACCATGCATCGGGTGCATTGCGGTCCTGCCACCGGGTTGGGACACGCTGCGGGCTGTGCATGGGGGGGCAGCCAGCCCCCCCTGGACTCAGCCTGGGCTGGGATGACAGAGCTGTGACACGGCTCCTCTTCATCCCTCTCGACTGAACCGGAGCTGAAAGCGACCTTACGCTCTGCAGATGATCGTGCCTTGGAGATGGGATGAAATCAGAGGACTCACTAAGGAGAAAAAAAGAGATTTCTACCCAGTCGTGGTGGGGCTGGATCCTGCTCCCCCAGCAAGGAAATTCTCACCGGCTGGAGCAGAATCACTGCCTGGATGAGAGATGCTGAATCCTTACCAACGATGCTCACAATCCCCTAAGGGAAGGGCTGTGGGAGAGCTGCGTCCCCCCAGTACCTGTCATTCCACGGGTGCAGGGCAAGGGGCTCCCTACTTTACTTTTTCTACCCGCAGATTTGAGGGGCTCCTTGCTGAAGGACTGAGGACGAGCATCTTCAGGCATCCCGTCCTCCGACAGCCCTGGCGCTGCTCCTTCATCCAGAGACGAGGAGAGAGGCGCTGCCCCGTTGTAAAAGAGCCCGTTGGTTTCCGGGGAGTTGGGATCTCAGCCTGATTATCGCTACTGCTCATGAAAATGCTTCTAAGGCGTTTGCCTTTGGAAAAGGGCAGATTGCCTCAAATGTCAGGTGTCAGCAAAGCCTTTCTGCATCCCTAGGCGGACTCCCCTCTCCAGCTTCAAACGGCACAAAAGGACCCGGTGCGATTCTATTCATGCCAGATGCCATCTCCTACCTTTAAAGCCGAGAGAAGTTTGCCTGAAAAGAGGCACGTGAACTTTTTTCCAATCGTCCCAATCGTTCTTTTTTCTCGCAGGAAATAAATTTTTAATTGCTCCTATTCTTCCATATCACCTTTAAAACAGATTTGCTTTTTTTCATTGAAAGTCCAAGATAGAAGAACACTTAAAAGCCTTCAATTTTCAGACCCCGGCAAACCTATCGCTTCCGACATAAACAAACAAAGCCCAAACATGTTTAATGAAACAGTTTTGGTTTTCAAAATGAACGTTTGTGTTTTGATCAAAAAGCCATTTGTAGCTCCAACCCTGAAGATGTTTTCCCAAAATCCATTGAATCCAGCTCTAAAAATCTCATTGCAGAGAGAGGTGTGGTGTACACTGGTTTGCCAGCCTGGGTTCACTTCCCCCTCATTAGAGTTGCCCGACGTGAGACCTGGGCTTGGGGGGAACGAAGATGCTGCCCAGCAGCTCGAGGGAGCACGGTGCTCATGGCAGGGTGATCCTCCCCCAGAAGAACAAAAGCAGAGCCTGGCAAATGCTATCTAGCAAACCAAAAAGTGCATTTTCCCTCCATTTCCCTTCTCTGGTTGCTGGGGGCAAAGCTTTATAATTTTCTCCCATGCATGTCCCAGTCACTGTGCGGCCGACCCCACTCAGGGACGTCAGTCCCAGCCGCACCGCCCGTGGCTGCCACATCGAGCCCCAGGCTTCAGTCACCAGCCCTTCTCTTTATGAGCTAAAAATTCATTTCCAGCAGGCACTGACTCCAAAACTGCTGTCCCTGCAGTTGTTCCTGCCAGCAAACTCATTAGCAGAGATATTCATGGGGAGCGAAGGCACAGGAGGAATGAGCCCAGCCGCTGTCGAGTGCGGCTCCCGGGGTAACGGAGCAGCTTCGCACACCCGCACGTCCCTGTCCGCCCATCACACCCTGCAACAGCCACCTTCCAGTCTGGGACAGCAAAGCAAAGCCAGGCGAGGGAGCCCACATCCGCCGTGGTGCCAGCGTTCGGGAGAGGCTGAGAGCATTTCCTTACCCCCAGCCCACCCCCCTGCTCACCCCCCAGCCCCAGCGATGGGGGGCACCGTCCCTGCACTCACCCGTAGCAGCAGCCGGCAGAGCGATGGTGGGCATCCATCCCAGCTCCCCGCGGGAACGGTCATGGTCCCGGGCGGTGGCTGAGGCTGAGCTCCTCCAGCATGGTTACACCTCGAAGCATCTCGCTAAAAGCAGGAAAAACAAGCGTTACGGTCGAGTGGAAACAGAGCCAAGAGGGTTCAGCAGGACTGGCTTGGGAGAAGAGATGAAGGAGCTGAACATACAGACCCATAAGAGGAAAGGGGCAGAGGGGAGACGTGGAGAATATGAGAAAACTAAACAAATAATAGCAATAATAAAAATACCATTAGTTATGAATTGCTCACTTAAGGACTCAGAGGAACCCAAGCAGACAATTAAAGCACGATAATAATAAACAATAATAATTAAAACCTCATAAAACACAGCATAGGAGAAGGAAGCGAAATATTCTAGAGCTCATGAAATCCTGCAAAGGACACAAAAGAAAGGCAAAGGGGAAAACTTATCCGAGGCTGACCGAGAACATACCCCAGGCAGTAATGACTTTGTGCTGAGGAAAAGAGATGGAGAGCAGAGAGACAGACTGGAGGGCAGGGACAACGCCGTTGCAGCGAGCAAGGGCACTGCCGGAGGTGTCCGGGGAGGTGCTGCAGCAGCAGCCTGTGCAAGGACGTTAGACGTGCTCAGCCACCTGCAAAAGCGTGATGGCATGGCCAGGGACTGCCCGGGGCCAGGGAGAGAACCCCTTGGACCCAATGTGCCCCAGGAAATCCCCACTCCCCCCCTCTTAAATAGTGATCTCTGATGCACTAGCTTTCCCCAGACATTGGATGGAATTCCAGCAAGCAGCGGGCATCAGATCCAACCCAGCAGGATGCCTGTCAGCAGCGATGCTGTGCCAGGGTACGTCATCTTGTCCCCAGCTTCCCCGCGGCTGGGGGGGAGAACGCCTCGTGGTTGGGAAGCGAGAGACAACCGCCAGCTCTCGCTCTCTTCCCGCGCGCGCTTGTGCGTGTACGTGAGCTCAGATCCTGCTTGTACGTTCTGCGGAGACAGGAGCGGGAGATCAGGGGAGTCTAAAATGCAGCATGACTGCAGCACGCACAACCGGGAGCGCGCCAGAATGCTTCTGACAACTTACACCAATTATGTCCCCGTTATTTGTCACAACTGTTAACTCATCAGTGTGCATCTCAGGCAGGAGGCTCTGTCTCAAGATCAGACGGCAGCGGGGCCGATTGAGGGTGCAGGAGGGTGCTGCTCACGAATCCGCGCCCTGTGCCAGCTCTCCCCCACCCCGGGATGATGCTCCGTAAATTTGCAGCATGGCAACGGGGTCTCTTGGCATTCTGACATGTGTTGTATGTTGGAATAACTCCGAGGGATTTCTGCACGGGATAATAATGAGCGTGCCCGGTAATAGCCGGCTCTGGGAAAGGAGACAAAGCCGGAGTCACCGCACCTGCCGTTTAATAGTTGGAGAATTGTGATCTTAGGAAACCAGCTTGCCCTAACGACGCTATCTGCACAGTGAAAGCCTTTTGCTTGGTTTAAGCCTGCGGTGGGGGATGTTTGCAGGCAGAGGGCTTGCAGAAAGGAGACAGTGAGAAGGTCACCCATGCTGCGTGCTTCTGCGGCACAGAAACCCCCCTGCCTCCGTTCGGCTCCGCGATACCCACACAGAAAATTCTTTTGGGGGGGGATTGGGTCTGAGTGCAGGGGAGCATCCCGCCCCCAGTCCCGCAGACAGGGTTTGAGCACCGTGCTGGTCCGTGCGGGCTGACACCGCAGCACCCAGTATCCCCAGTGTTGGGGGGTGTGAAGCCACTACAGCATGCAGGGCACTCGGAGCATCCTTTTTCCTGGGCAAACCCCGCGTCCACGTAGAGAGCCAGGACCAGGAGGGGATGCAGCTCCTGGAAAGATTGGGGTGAAGACGCAGGCGCAGGCACGGGTGTTTCCAGAGGAACCCGTCTCTCCCACTGTACACAAGCTGCTGTTGAGGGTTTTTCATTTCCTGCACCACGGAGCGGCCACGTGCCTTTTGTACGGAGAGCGTTTAAAGGCTCCAGGAAGCAATTCCACTGTTTTCTATAGGCACGGGGGGATAATTGAGGGCTTTCAAAGAGCTCTGCATGGCAGGGAAAGTTCCATTTCTGCACCGCAGCGCATCCTGCATTCAGCGAGGTTGGGCTTCAGCATCATTCTTCCCCTTTCTATTTCCTAGAAGCTGAATTACTCTTGGTGTTTACCTGTGGCTTCTCTCTGAGGGGCGAGAGAAGCAAAACCAGACTAAAAGTCACCCAAAGCCCTTGCCACGAGCTGGGCAGACAAATAAATCACTGGAAGTAGGGACCACCCTGCCTCCCGCACCAGGCAGGAGCGGGCGCCCACTCCGCACACAGCACCCACGGGCAGAAAGTCTCTGCTGAGCTATTTTTAGTCCTAACGTGCAGAACAAGCAGCAGCTCGGGGCAGTTTTCTTTTTATTTTTTCTTTCTTTCTTTTTTTTTTCTTCACAGCCCCTGCCTCCCTCTTCTCTCAAGCTTACTCCTGCAGAGGCAGGACCAGAGGGGTGTTTGGGGAGGGGGCTCTGCCTTCCTCCAAGCCAGCCCCTCGCAGACACTCTGAAATTTCTTCCTGCTTCCCCAATGCTGCCGTTCACATGGGACCCCGAGGTCTGGCCAAGCACGGGCTCTGCACCCCTATAAGGGCTGGGAGCTGTGCTGGGGCTCGGGTCCTTGGCTGGCACAGATGCAGCTTAAAAATAGAAAAAGTCAGGTCAAAACCACTAAGAAATTCCAGGCTTGGTGTGTGCTTACCATGAAATATTGAAGACACGGCTCAGAATGGAGCTGCGGGGCTTTGGGAGCTGGAGGAAGGGCTCAGCTCTGCCTCTAGCTTTGTGCTGCTGTATGGACGGAGATAACACGGGGAGAGGCTTTCGGGGTCACAGCCAGGTGGGGAAAAAGGGGAATCCCTCTGCTAACGTGCTCTCGAGAGGGGCAGGGGGAATCCTTCCACTCAGGCAAGCAAAAGGCAGCGCGGACCTGGAATAACTGTCGGGGGGAAGCAAGACACACAGGCAGCGTGGGCACGGGGGGCTCGCACCCCTCCCTCTAGCCAGCCCCGCGCAGTGCCCACGCCTCGTGTTGCAGGCACGTGAGGGAATGCAGTTGCCAGGCTTTTGCCTTTGCAAGTTTTGCTCTTTGCCCTGAGCAGGTGGAATTTTCCTAACGTTATCTTCTGAATCCCAGCACGCAGAAGAAAGGAGAATAAAAACATGTCACGACCTCGGCTGCCTGACCTCGAGCGGCAGCGGCAGGCTGCAGACGTGAATGCACGCTGCATTTTTCCCCAGGATGTCAAGCAGCCACCAAGGAGCCGGTGTTGTCCCAGCGCCGGGTTCCCAGCTGAGCTGGAGGCTGGGACCAGGAGCACATCCCTCAGCATCCTGCCCCGATCCTGCAGGTCGGGGTGCTGGAGGGGGAACACAGATGAGAAGAGGAAAACTGCACAAGCAACGGTCTGGAATTTGCTCAGCCTTGTTTCTGGAAGCAGATATCACACCCTTTGCTAAAACCTCGCGTTGGTTGCAACCCCAAATCGGTGCCAGCACTTCGCCATCCCTCTGCAATCCCTGCAGAACCAGCCTCGCTCCCTCCGTGCCAGCCTGCCCCTTCCAGCGGGTTATTTCCATAACCGTGAGGCATTCGGGGTTCCCAGCCGGGGAGGGTACAGCCACAACCTGCCCCCCGAGGGGCTCGGCGTCATGAAAATCCATCTCGGAGGGCAGGCTCTGCGTGTGCTGCCGATGCGCCGGGGTCACACTGGGCGAGATGAAGGCAGAAGGTCGACCCCCTCTGCAGAAGCATCTTGCCTGCAACAGAGAAGAGATCTTTTGCTCTCTGGCTGTTTAGCCTCTCCAAAGCTTCAGTGATCCACCTAGATTAGGCATCCACAAGCTGAATTTCTGCTCCAGGTAGTGCAGCTGCTCCTCGCTGAATAAAACATGCTGTTCACGCTGCTGTGCCCTGAAGACCAGCTCCAAGAATTCTTTTATTTCTTTTTCTATTTGGGCGCACGCTTGAATCTTTTGGCAAAGGCCTGCAAAGAGAGGCACTGTTTATTGCTCCTCCCAGGTTATTTCATGCAGGGAGTCACGTTGCTATTTTCATAAGCCTCCCATCTCTTGCCCGGGAGGTGTGGGGTGCTGGCACCCGCCCCGTGAATCACGCCCTGAGCCCTGGGTGGCTCCTCGTCTGCTCCCCCCAGGCGGTGCTGCAGGATTCCCAAGGGATTCCCACGGGGATGGCCTCACTGCTGACGGCATGTTCCCAAGCTGTCCCGCTCACATCGCTGCCTGATGGTTTCCAGGGCTCCAGGTGAGGGCTCACGGCCGGAGTCAAGCCTTGTTTTCTGCCCGCTGCACGTAGCTCCATTTATGCTCCAGCTGGGGTGCAGCAGGGATGTTTGTACGGCTCCAGACTGTTTAAAACGCTATTCATTTCCATGGCTGTTGTTACCGCGTAAAAATTACCTAGCAGAGTGCTAGAGGGATTTTCTGCCTGTTATGCTTAGTCCAAGCTGCCCGCTCAGAGCCTCCCAACGTGCCGTTTGCATTTACTTACAGGGAGTATGGCCAGAACGGATTGTTTCTGCTTTGCACTAAAGTTTTTAAATAAAAGAAACACGACCATCAAGTAATGATGGTTGTAGCGCAGAGGCAATGCAGCTCCTGGCTGGGACAGGTTTTCCTGCCCTGCAGAGCACCACATCCCTGGGAAAACACTATCCCCCCTCCTCCGAACTTGCCAAGGAGCTCTGCAAACCCTCCGCAGCGCTACAGCAAGCGAGAGCCTCTCTACAAACATGTAGAGATCTGAGTCTGGCATCTGCTCCCATAATGATACAGCAGATCATTACAGCTTGTGACATCCCACTCTAAACAGAGAGCTGCAAAACCCTGTAATTTCCAGAGCTGGAGCAGGTACTCGTGTGGTTTGCATAATCCAAGGGAGAACGGGTTTCAGGCGGAGTTTTCCTTCTCTTTTCCCATTTGTGCTTGCTTCCCTTGTCTTCCCTCCTGGTTGACATGGTTACAGAATCCCGAGGATGGGGAACACAACATGACACACGTGTTCACGTAGACTCAGAAATCCACCCGTGCGTCCTGGAAAAAGGATGAGAAGCACACTGCCTAGAGACAATGCAGCTGCTTTGCCTTCCTGCATGTCTCTTCCTCCCTTTCTTATTTCCAAAGAGGTATTTACATGAAGACATAGCTTTCTTTCCCCAAAGCTTTCCACCCACTGCTGCCCTTTCCCCACCCAAACCCTCGATGCTCCCCTGGTGCCACCAGAGTCACTTGTGCTGCGACCCACTGCTACAGCAGAGGAGATCCGGGTGGGATATAACCGGTGGTAGGAACAAGTGCCTACAAAAAATACATAGATGGAGGCAAAATTGTTCCTAAATTGAATGTTTTTCACAGCTCTTCCAAGCAGTGTCTGCAGTACTTTAAGATTATTCTCTCCCGGGGGACCTTGTAAAAGCTGTAAATACTGGGAATAGCTTTCAAGGCTAGCCTCAGGACAGTTCTGTTCTCCAGGAAATCCATGCTAATGTGCATCGCCGTCATTATCCGGGAGACCTCGCCGCAGACGCTTTTGTGTCTACAAGCGTCTGCGAAGAAAAGATTCCTGGTTGCTGGTGTTTTGCTAAAAGTTAAATACACACAGGCTTGGAAACTCCTTGGGAGTGTTTTGAAGCAGAAGTTTCCTGGGAGCAGCTCCTATCCGCTGCATCCCAGCTCTGGGATTTGTTTAATGGATGGAGTTTTCCGAGAACTCCGGATGCCACTGGAGGCAGATGGGAAGGGAAGGCTGTGCCACACCGCATCCCTTCGGCAGCAGGAGGGCTGCCCACCTCCCAAAGTCTGTAGTTACGCTCTGTCTTCATGGACTTGTGCTTTCATATCCACGGAGCTTGGGCGATGCACCTCAGGGTTTTGGAGAAAGCACGGGACACAAACGAGTTATCCAAAGTGGGTTTCTGTGGAAAGAGGAGGGGGTTCAGCAGCTTGTGCACACACAGCCTCCTCACTTCGTCTCCTGGAGAGTTTTGTACCCTGTCATCCGCACTGACATGCAACAAAATGGAAACAAGGCTATTTAAAGGCTCCTGTACAGTATGGTGCTCAGAAAACCCATGCTGAAGTGTAAATGTCAATGGCACCGGGGCGGCAACGCAGGCACAGACGAAGCTATTTTACTTAATTGAGGCTGAAGGCACCGAGAGGGAAAGCAGAAATAAATCAGGGAGCTGCGCGAATGGAAGCGGTGAAGCCCC
>VZTO01017798.1:7120-24246 GCA_013400615.1 Syrrhaptes paradoxus
GTGCCTCCCTGTGGGTCCTATAAATCAGTTAATACTGAATATTGAGCTTACACTTTCACAGAGGCACTTTCCTTGGTCCAGTGCCAATCAGTCTTACTGCTGATCTGTCCACAGCACAGCAGGATCCCTCAAGGAGGTAGCAAGGTGTTCCCCTCTCCTCTTTGGCACAGACGATCATTAATGCCACCACCCTCCCCCCGCCCCCATTTCTTCAAGTCTCTTGGCTTTAAGACTTTCCACACTCCTCTCTCTGCTTCCCCCTCTCCCACCTCTCACCTCCTCCCCCTCCAATCTGGCTTCCCCACCTCCCTTGGCAGGCTCTTGAGCTTTAATTCGATAGTTAAAAAGCTGAATCAAAAGTTGTATAATCCGTTTGAACTAACTTTTATTCCCTATCAGGAAAGGTGCAGAGTCTAAGGACAGCCCAGACATGATTTAAAATCCATGTGAGTGAGCACAGTGAGGTACCAATATTTCCCCCTTACCGTGCATATTTTATTTGCCTGGTGAGAAATGGTACTTGAGCAGTCAGGTGCAGTGATGGAGCATCTTGGTGACAAGGATGGAACAACACAGGGCTATTCCTCTGGTCCTTCTTGTCTGAGACATTTCATCACTGCTGTCATGTGAAACCTAAAACCTAGAAGCTGCTTTAGCTTCAGTGGAAGGCAAATCTCAAGGAGACAAAGGCAGAATAATGCTAGGAAAAGGAAGGAAAGAGACAGAGTAAGGAATGACAAGTGTGAAAAATGGGAGAGAGACTGCCCAGTTTTATTCTTCCTGTCCAAAGCAGCTCAATTTCAGCTGAAATAGGTGCAGAGCATGCAGATAGACACTACAAGAGGTCTACTGTGTAGGGGAAAACAGAAGATGTCCTGAATAGCCTGATAAAAAGGCTGATATGTGGTATGACTGCTGTGTCTAATCACAAAGAATGAGCACTGATGAAGAAGAGAATCTCTCAATGCTAGTAGACAGTATTAATACAAAAACAAATATAAGCTCACTATAAATGCTTTTAGACTCCAAATAAGGAGTTATGCCATTAAAAGTGTGAACAGAGTTCTGAGAACAAGAGTTTGCAACTTTCAAGGCACAGGTCAGTAGGAGAGGTCTGTCTTCAGCAGAGGGGACCAGACTGAATGGCCATGCAGAACAGCAGTGAAGGAAAAGAAAGGCCTGCAGGGGCAGGAAACAAATGATTCTCAGTGCTGGCAGTATCACAAGCGTCTTCAGCACCCTGAAATAACACACCACAATGAGCTGAGACAACTACCAGTGTCTCTACAGACTTGATAATGTTGATGTCTGAACCAGCTGCAGCCTTGCCACAGGAGGATCACAACTTAGTCTTGATCAGGATGTGAATAATTGGGTATAATGAGGCTCAGCCTCCAGGACAATGCAAACAGGAATCAACAGGTGATGGGAGAATAATGCCTGAAATTGCTGGAAACGAATAGGATGTCACTGTGGGTTGGTTTCATTGGTGTCCTGGCTACAAAACAGTATTAAAGATTTTGGGTAGAAAAGAGAGGAACAAGCTTTATTTAGTTGGAAGACTTGTGCTGGCTTTAGTTTTAAAAAAAAATTAAAAAAAAAAAATCATTCTTCCTTATTCAACTATTAAGAGGAAAAAAAGCACTACACAAATATTTTTTGCAAGTCATGGAGAGCAGAGGCAGGGTGATTTTTCTCAAAGGCCAGCATTGCACCATTTTAGTTTGTTTTAACCTAGTTAACCCTGTCTGTAAAACTCTTAAATTCACTCAGAGATTTCCCGTCACAAAAAGTCACCCATTATACATGTTTGAGCCCAGGTATTCATGGTCTTTAAACTATCTGCTTTCAGGTAAATGATAAAATAAGAAATCTAGATTGTATTAATTTATTCTGGCTGTCCTTGGTTTTTTTCCCAGCTACTTGAGGGTTTAAAAATAAACCAGCCATACTGCATTGCTTGGGAAAAAAAAAAATCTTAGATATCAGATATAACTTATAATGGGCAAATTATTTTTTTAAATTAATTCTAGGATTTTAAAACCTGCAAGAGCATATGGGAACTGCACACACATCTTCTCATGCACTGAAGCCTGACACTTACTCAAGGGCTGAATATTGGCTGTAAGTGAGCCCATAAGGACCTTCCCTACCCTCTGAGAAATGGGGCATATACCAGAGCAGTAGTGCCACACATCTCCCAGATACTCACCACACACAGCCACATGGTCACATTTCTTTGTATGTTTTGCACCCAAAATATTTAAATTGCACATACTTTACAAGGCAAGATAAAGACTTTACCAAGTTGCTATCAGGATNCAGCCAGTAGAGCACCCCTTCATTATTATCGGACAAGTAGCCTCTCTCACCTATTTCAGCATCCTCCTCACCTCCTCCCCCTCCAATCTGGCTTCCCCACCTCCCTTGGCAGGCTCTTGAGCTTTAATTCGATAGTTAAAAGGCTGAATCAAAAGTTGTATAATCCGTTTGAACTAACTTTTATTCCCTATCAGGAAAGGTGCAGAGTCTAAGGACAGCCCAGACATGATTTAAAATCCATGTGAGTGAGCACAGTGAGGTACCAATATTTCCCCCTTACCGTGCATATTTTATTTGCCTGGTGAGAAATGGTACTTGAGCAGTCAGGTGCAGTGATGGAGCATCTTGGTGACAAGGATGGAACAACACAGGGCTATTCCTCTGGTCCTTCTTGTCTGAGACATTTCATCACTGCTGTCATGTGAAACCTAAAACCTAGAAGCTGCTTTAGCTTCAGTGGAAGGCAAATCTCAAGGAGACAAAGGCAGAATAATGCTAGGAAAAGGAAGGAAAGAGACAGAGTAAGGAATGACAAGTGTGAAAAATGGGAGAGAGACTGCCCAGTTTTATTCTTCCTGTCCAAAGCAGCTCAATTTCAGCTGAAATAGGTGCAGAGCATGCAGATAGACACTACAAGAGGTCTACTGTGTAGGGGAAAACAGAAGATGTCCTGAATAGCCTGATAAAAAGGCTGATATGTGGTATGACTGCTGTGTCTAATCACAAAGAATGAGCACTGATGAAGAAGAGAATCTCTCAATGCTAGTAGACAGTATTAATACAAAAACAAATATAAGCTCACTATAAATGCTTTTAGACTCCAAATAAGGAGTTATGCCATTAAAAGTGTGAACAGAGTTCTGAGAACAAGAGTTTGCAACTTTCAAGGCACAGGTCAGTAGGAGAGGTCTGTCTTCAGCAGAGGGGACCAGACTGAATGGCCATGCAGAACAGCAGTGAAGGAAAAGAAAGGCCTGCAGGGGCAGGAAACAAATGATTCTCAGTGCTGGCAGTATCACAAGCGTCTTCAGCACCCTGAAATAACACACCACAATGAGCTGAGACAACTACCAGTGTCTCTACAGACTTGATAATGTTGATGTCTGAACCAGCTGCAGCCTTGCCACAGGAGGATCACAACTTAGTCTTGATCAGGATGTGAATAATTGGGTATAATGAGGCTCAGCCTCCAGGACAATGCAAACAGGAATCAACAGGTGATGGGAGAATAATGCCTGAAATTGCTGGAAACGAATAGGATGTCACTGTGGGTTGGTTTCATTGGTGTCCTGGCTACAAAACAGTATTAAAGATTTTGGGTAGAAAAGAGAGGAACAAGCTTTATTTAGTTGGAAGACTTGTGCTGGCTTTAGTTTTAAAAAAAAATTAAAAAAAAAAAATCATTCTTCCTTATTCAACTATTAAGAGGAAAAAAAGCACTACACAAATATTTTTTGCAAGTCATGGAGAGCAGAGGCAGGGTGATTTTTCTCAAAGGCCAGCATTGCACCATTTTAGTTTGTTTTAACCTAGTTAACCCTGTCTGTAAAACTCTTAAATTCACTCAGAGATTTCCCGTCACAAAAAGTCACCCATTATACATGTTTGAGCCCAGGTATTCATGGTCTTTAAACTATCTGCTTTCAGGTAAATGATAAAATAAGAAATCTAGATTGTATTAATTTATTCTGGCTGTCCTTGGTTTTTTTCCCAGCTACTTGAGGGTTTAAAAATAAACCAGCCATACTGCATTGCTTGGGAAAAAAAAAAATCTTAGATCTCAGATATAACTTATAATGGGCAAATTATTTTTTTAAATTAATTCTAGGATTTTAAAACCTGCAAGAGCATATGGGAACTGCACACACATCTTCTCATGCACTGAAGCCTGACACTTACTCAAGGGCTGAATATTGGCTGTAAGTGAGCCCATAAGGACCTTCCCTACCCTCTGAGAAATGGGGCATATACCAGAGCAGTAGTGCCACACATCTCCCAGATACTCACCACACACAGCCACATGGTCACATTTCTTTGGATGTTTTGCACCCAAAATATTTAAATTGCACATACTTTACAAGGCAAGATAAAGACTTTACCAAGTTGCTATCAGGATCATGACTTCTGCATATTCAGTCATTTCTTCTCTTTTTATTTGGATTCTTTCACCAATACATTCTTGCTATAGGTGGTGACAAAATGCAACCAAAATAATTATTTCTTTGCAATCTAGGGGAAGCAGAGTGACAGTTTCCGTACCCTAATGCAAAGACTATTCTTCACCTATTCAGTTCGCTTCTAACTGTCTTATATCGTCATTAGTGGCACAAAGCAGATTGCACATTGTGACGGAAAGCCTTGCATCCCTGAGGAGTAGTTCTTGGTCTGGAGTGCCAGTTCCAAAGCATTCAACAATTTTAGTCAGATGAAAATAAGGGTCAAATACAAGCAAATGAAAAAAAAGTAAAATCAAACAGGCCGAAATAAAAGGAGGTAGACCAGAGTTTGTGTTTCCACTACATTAATTCCAAAAGGAAGAACTTGATTTTGGAGCAAGGTACTTTTCGTATCAGCAAAGTCAGGACTGTATCTTTGAATGTACAAAGAATATTGCACTTTGAATTCAAATATACAGATTGCAACAGTTAAACACTCACTACTGTCTTTTGAAAAATTCATTGCAATGTACTGTTCTGTGAAATAGATTTGGTAAATTGTTCCAAATCTGGACATTGAAAGACCATGAAAAATACCTCAGAAGATAAAGCAGTTCTGAGTGCCTGTGACCCTATTCTCATACGAGCCCGCAGGGAATGCAGAACTTTCCTTTGGGTGGGTTTGCAGATTCAAGGAGAGAAAGTACCACATTGCCAAATACATTCTTGCTGAGGTTACAGGACCACTGTGTTAGGTGCTATAGAAAAAAGGCATCTGGAAGGTTTACAGCACAGAGAGATCCAATATGATGGGTAAGTAACTTGCCTCTAGTGATGCAGCACTTCAGTGGTGGAGCCAAGAACAAAGCAAAGGTCTCCAATCCTAGTCTAGCAGTTCCCTCCTCCCCACTGCATCCCCCACCACGATATTACTGTAGTTTTAAGGATTAATTTTGAAGGCTCTACTACCTGTAAGTGTGGGAACATTTTGCGTGGAGGAGTGCTGGTAAAAGGCTATTTAAAAGAACAAAAATACCATATGCTTCCTGGATTAATTTTGAAGCCTCATTAAGGTCAAGATAAAAAAACTGAGATACAGTTGTGATTTGGTGTGTACTTTCACTTGATCAGGGAGGGATGGTATTTTTGTAAACAAAGTTACTAAATTAACCCAGTCTGGAATATACTTGTGCGTAAATATCCTGAGCTGTAATAGCACTGTGCCTTGGGAGCAAACACTCTAAATAGATGTTGTCCCCTGAGTTTACTAATCCTAGATACTAATGGCTCTTCATTTACAAGCACAACAGAGAATAAAGAGGGTTCATGTTAACATCATCCAAGCAGTTTCCTACTAAACTGTCACCTGGTTCTATGAACTGGTAATTTAAAATTGAGATGGAGGCTGTGCCTCTATATGAGAAAGGGTCTGTAAGGGTAATAATCCTTGCGACTGTTAACTGCAGACTACATATTGAATAAGTTTGCCATGATCAAATACTGTCATTTTATTCTTAATACTAACTATTAAAAAATTAGAAGCAAGGGCTTCTCATTCTGCCCTGAAATATTCTGGTGACACCAAACTTGATCCCAACATCCATGAAAAGAAAAAAAAATAATATATATATATATCCATGTAAAACCTAAAAGCATAATTCTACTCCAGTATCTGTTCTGTAAACAATAATATTGATCTAAGTGAACACATACTAAATTTCTTCAGTCTGGAAAAAGAAAAATATTTACTTTCAAATTGCCAGCCAAACCCCTTATACTCGTACTGAAAGCTATGACATTTCTTTTCATGTTAACAAAGTGTTCAGGAGATAGGATGAAGTGTAACAGTTTTAAGATGAAAGAGGGTAGATTTACATGAGATATTAGGAAGAAATTTTTTACTGTAAGGGAGATGAAACACTGGAGCAAGTTGCCTGTGAATGCCCCATCCCCGGAGGTGTTCAAGGCGAGGTTGAATGAGTCTTTGAACAACCTGGGCTAGTAGAAGGTGTCCCTGCCCATGGCAGAGGGTTGGAACTCGATGATCTTTAAGGTCCCTTCCAACTCAAACCATTCTGTGATTCTATGATCAGTGAAAAAAAAAAAAAATCAGATAAATCAGAATTTCTAATTTGAAGGGGTAAATTTCCTTGCATAACTCTATCCCAAAACTAATAGCTTTCATTATTTGAAGGTAAGGATTTGCAGAAGTTTAATTTAATTCTACAGATCACAGAACCTTGTTTGATACTGAAGACAGAGGCAAGGAAGGAAACACTTGATCAGACAGAAAGTATTTGTTCATCTTTAACCCTCTTCACTGAAAATTTCTCTTAATATTTTAATTTTAATAGGAGATTGAGACACACTGATCTCAATTTTAAATCTTTAAAATGCTAAAGTAATAATTACAATAGCAAAGGACAAAAGTTGGAAGGTGGTGAAATAAGATTTCATATACGGCAAAGGAACCAGACTGGTAAAACCATAAAAATACAACCGTTTACCATTTACAACTTTCAAGTTTATGTATCTATTAACATTTAATTTTTTATTAACACCTTTCCTCTAAAAAAGGCATGTAAATCCAGTTTTCAGACCTAAAACAGACTTTACTTTCAGTTTAAAGAATGTTGAGTGACAAAAGTCTTTAACTTTAAAAAAACCTGTCAGTAACAAAGCTGAAACTTTCCCAGGGAACATCTAGATTTTGAACACAAGATGTGGAGGTATCTTCAACCAGCCAGTAGGAAAAATGTAGCTATATTCATAAGGTTGAATTTAAAACATCTTTATATTTCAGTGAAAAGTCAGTAAGTCACAGCTGTGTAGTTTCACTACTAGAAATGTGAACTGTGGCAAAACAATACTCCTGCACCAGTAGAAGCCTAATTCATAGAATCATAGAATCACAGAATGGACAGGGTTGAAAAGGACCTTAAAGATCATCTAGTTTCAACCCCCCTGCTTTGGGCACGGTTGCTAACCACTACAGCAGGCTGCCCAGGGCCCCATCCAGCCTGGCCTTGAATGCCTCCAGGGATGGGGCATACATGACCTCCCTGGGCAACCTGTTCCACTGCCTCACCACCCTCTGAGTGAAAAATTTCCACCTAATATCCAACCTAAATCTCTCCTCTCTTAGTTTAAAACCATTTCCCCTCATCCTGTCACTATCAACCCTTGTAAATAGTCTCTCCCCCTCCTGTTTATACGCTCCCTTCAAGTACTGGAAGGCCGCAATGAGGTCTCCCCGGAGCTTTCTCTTCTCCAAGCTAAACAAGCCCAGTTCCCTCAACCTTTCTTCATAGGAGAGGTGCTCCAGCACTCTGATCATCTTTGTGGCCCTCCTCTGGACCCGTTCCAAGATCTCCACATCTTTCTTGTGCTGGGGACCCCAGGCCTGGACACAGCACTCCAGATGGGGCCTCACCAGAGCTGAGTAGAGAGGGAGAATCACCTCCCTCTCCCTGCTGGCCACCACTTTTTTAATGCAGCCCAGAACATACTTGGCCTTCCGAGCTGCAAGAGCACACTGCTGGCTCATGTCCAGCTTCTTGTCCACCAGGACCCCCAAGTCCTTCTCCACAGGGCTGCTCTCAAGCAGTTCTTCTCCCTGTCTATATGAGTACCTGCGATTGCCCCTGCCCAAGTGCAACACCTTGCACTTGGCCTTGTTGAACCTCATTAGGTTCTCATGGGCCCACTTCTCCAGCCTGTCCAGGTCCCTCTGGATGGCATCCCTTCCCTCTATTGTATCAACTTCACCACTCAGCTTGGTTTTGTCTGCAAATTTGCTGAGGGTGCACTTGACTCCCTCATCTATGTCATTGATAAAGATGTTGAAGAACACCGACCCTCGAGGGACATCACTGGTGACCAGCCTTCATCCAGACATAGAGCCATGGACCACAACCCTTTGTCTGCAACCAACCAGCCGGTTCCTAATCCATCATACAGTCCATCGTTCAAATCCATGCCTCTTCAATTTAGAGAGAAGGATGTCGTGAGGGACCATGTCAAAGGCTTTGCAGAAGTCCAGGTAAGTTACAAGTGTTGCCCTTCCTTTGTCCACTTGATGCCATCATGCCATCATAGAAGGCCACCAGGTCAGGCAAGATCTGCCTTTGGTGAAGCCACGCTGGCTATCTCAGATCACCTCTTCATCTTGTGTGTGTCTTAACATGGTTTTAAGAAGGATCTGCTCCATGATCTTCCCAGGCACGGAGGTGAGGCTCACCCCTGGTCTTCTTTTCTCACTTTCTTAAAAATAGGAGCAATATTTCCCTTTTTCCAGTCACTGGGGACTTTCACCAACAGTTGAGATTTTTTGAATATGATGGAGAGTGGCTCAGCAACCATATCAGCCAGCCCTTTCAGAACCCTGAGATGTATGTCATCTGGCCCCATAGACTTATATACATTCAGTGACATGAGGAGGTCTCGGACTTGTTCTGCTGTTACAGTGGGAGGGATTCTGCTCCTCTCACCTTCACCTAGAGTTTCAGGGTCCCGACAGACATGGGAAGCCTGATTGCCAGTGAAGACTGAGGCAAAGCACTTACTGAGAAAACTCAGCTTTTTCCATGTCTGAGGATGTCAGTTCTTTCTCATTTATCAGTGGGGGAACACTCCTTGGCCTGTCTCCTCCTGTCTGTATATTGTTCTTTTTCACATCCCTCACCAAGTTCAGTTCCATCTGTGCCTTGGCTTTCCTGATCCTATCTCTACAGATCCAGATAACAGCCCTGTATTCTTCCCAGGCTACACAATCCTGCTTCTACTTCCTGTACATTTCCCTCTTTTCCTTCAGTTTGAGCTGCAGGTTCTTGCTCAGCCATGCCTGTTGCCCACCTCCTTTGCTTGATTTCTTCTGCTGGGGAATGGAGAGCTCTTGCTCTTTCAGAAGGGTGTCCTTAAAGAGCTGCCAGCTCTGTTCTGCTCCTATACCCTTAAGGACAGTTTCCTAGGGGATCCTATCCAGTAATTCCTTGAACAGCTGGAAGTCTGCTGTCCTGAAGTTCAGGGTCCTGACTCTGCTTTTTGCCAGGCTCATTTTCCTCAACATCACAAACTCCACCAAGGCATGGTCACTACAGCGCAGGCTGCTCCCAATCTTAACCTCTCTAATGCTGTCTTCTGCATTGGTGAGCATTCTGCCTTGTTACACCTGGCACTTGGGCCAAAATTCCCTCTAAAGGTCTTTGATGAAGTAGACTGCCTGGAAAGACCATGAAAATTTCCAGTATTTCTCTTTTCTGCTGTTCAAACAGCAGAAAAGGTTTTGGTTTTTTTGGGGTTTTTTTGACCTGCCCATTTGATATAGGGAAAACTTGTCACCTTTCTCACTGCTGAATTAGTGCCTTACTAAACACTTTGCTACCATGATCTTCTTCAAAGCTGTGTAAGCTCAATTAACTCATCCTTTCCTAGTCAGTCTTATTTTCTGTATCTCCACTCATTCTCTCTGCAAACAGCCATGGCAAAAGCCGTGAATCCAGACTTTCTTGGAAGAAGGCACAAATAATTGGACTTTCCTTCAACTATGATGTCATCAACCAGAATAGAATGGTTTCCTCATTTCTTATAGACAAGCTTTGTTTCAGTATAGATTTGCCTTTCGTTTTTTCTTTTTTTTTTTTTAACAACACAATATTTGATGCAACTCATTCCAGCTGCAACCGACCCCACAACCCTGTATCTGATTCTCTCCAGACAGAAGTCACGGACAGATATTTAGTCTTGCCTAACATAGGTATTTGCATTTGTTCCTGTTGAATTGCATCAACAAGAGTTCTGACATTGCACATTTGCCAAGAGGTTTTTCACTTCTGAACCCCAGTCTCCAGGACTCCTCCAACTTCCCATGCTATACTGAAAGCTAATGAACACAACACGTGGTCATCTAGAATTTCAGCATTTTCATTAATACCAGATCAAGAGTGATTTTCACAGAAACTCATTTTGACAGAAATCCTTTGATAACCGCTTTGAGTGTCATTTTGCAAATAGATTTTTATTTTCTGTCTGGTGCTTGGGTTTAAATCAATTGTAAGGAACTGTCAAAAGCCTCACTATGTTCATGATCTACACCTATAACAGTCAATGTGTCTCTTAGTACCTCTCCTCTAGCCAGAGAGTTCAGTACCTTATCATGGAACTGGCAACCAGTGTGAGAAAAACCCTGCTCCAAAATTATTTGGCAAATTAGAAACCTGAATTTAAAAAAAAATTAGAAAAAATCTTCTCCTGAAAAACTAAAGAGAAAGGAGTTTTACAGGAAAAAAAAAAAAAAACTTCCAATAGGTGTACATCCTTTTTGTACCAAGAATGGGTCCTCTGCAATTTTGAGGAACCAGAAAAGTGCTGATAATGCCACAACGAGAAGGGATATGCAAAAGAAACACTCAAAATGCATGCAAAATTGTACAGAACAGAGAAAAAAGAGCAGGAGGCTTTCTAATTGAGCATGTTCCAACAAATGTAGGACAAGCTCATGGCAATGGGCATTTGGCAAGAGGGAAAAGAGAGGTGAGCAAATAATTTAAACTCCCTACATCAAAGAAAGGCAAAGCACACTGCCACAACATGAACTGGTAATGCCTCACAGGAATGCTTATTTCTCTATATGTACTTAAGAAAATGAAAAACACAGGGAAAATAGAGCAATCACCATTTCAGCATTAAAAACAAGAAAAAAAAAGAACAAAAGCACAACATACCTCATAACAGTCTGATGACCTGATCAACCAGTACTGTAGCAAAAAGAAAATTAAAAAAAAAAAAATTGATCACTGCAAACCTGCTAAAAGTATAAAGGAAGAAAATGCATTTTTAGAACAGAATTGCTTTCAAATATATTTTTTGACTAAAGATAAATTAACATGAGGTGAGGCCTAATTACCTATTCTTCGTAGGTAGATCCCAAAGCCTTTACCAAGTCTGTTGGATTAAACCTGCATCAGTGTTTAAGAGAGTGGCTGGGAATATAGTGTATTCCCTATCCATATATCTAGCCAGCATCATGGGAAATCACTAGGTATGCTTAGTCCTTAAATACTTTGAAAGATGTTCTATAGACACACATGTAGGGGATGTTCAGAGGCTCTCTGCATGAAGAGCAGACACAGTCTTGACCATATCTTGACCACAACAGCAGAGTCTCATCTGAGAACAGCAAGACTACAATAATTTTTTTTTGAGAAACAGAGTTTCTTAGTGCTCTTTGTGCCATCGACCCGTAATTTTTGCAAGGAAGTTTTTGCAATTCTCTGGAGTTACATAAAAAATTGTCATTAATTAATTATTATTATCCCTTTCCAAAAAGTGAAGACAGTGATCTATCACCAGAAGTGGAAAATTACTAAAGGCTATACTTCAGCCAATCTTTCAAAAAAAAAAAAAAGTGTTTTAGCTTGCTTTCTGCTGCCTTGCTTTTACTTTGTGATATAAGTATTAAACGACACTTTCTGCACCAAAAATTTTCCACCAATTTTCACAGATTTTCAGAGGCACAAGCAGCAACTAGGATGCCACTGTCAATGTGGTGCTATTCAAGACTCCTGCTTGTAACACCAAGCACAGTCCAGAGGTAGCATGGTGCTTCCTGTTTAACCTACAAGGAGCACCAAGTCTGAAAACATCACAGCCTCTCATGTTCATCCTCATGTTTTTTTACGCAACAACATTATGCCAGACATACTTGGTTACAACAAGAGCTGAGCTGTTGTTAGAAAAATCACCACTGTGTGCTGCAAGAATAAAGCAGAATTTATAGGTGGCCCAAAACTCAAATTTCAAATTTCACTTGCCTTTCTGGTCAACTCTTGACCAGGCAGACCTTTTAAGTGCGGGAATGACTGGCACGCCTTTCACAGGGCAATCAAATCGTGTGGTAGACCAAGTCTGTTTCCTTAGCACTTTAGACTAAAACCAAGTATATTCTCACCGCTAACACAGCAAAAGAAAAATGCAAGTCTCTCCTGGACTATTTTCCGTACATTAATTCTGTGGAGTTCTTGCAATCCTTCAGTAGTAAAGACTGACAAAAGATAGATACAAAGTTATTTTAATTGCTATGAATGCAGCAAAAAGCCCTTTGATTTCTTTGAGGGTTGGGTGGTTTGGCTTTTTTTTTTTTCTTTGTTAAGCGAAATTTCTGCGTTGGTGTAAGGCAGATTTTCCAGGCTTCAACAAACCAGATGGCCATCCAAAAATGCGATATGAAATTTTTATAGGAAGCTAAGAGCTGAACCCATCTAAGGGAGAGATTTTTCAGAGATTCCAAACTTTTAAAAATAAATATTACTGCAAGATCTTATATATCCACATTAGAACTAAATAGCCACAGCAATAATTACCTAAATTCTATATTTAGAAGTACCAGAACACGTGCAGTAAACAATAGCACATTGTGATATTAATGAAGCGCTCGCTTCCTCTAAATGTAGAAATTCAGCAATTATCACCAGAATTGGCATGTATAAAGGTGCTGGTGACAATTTTAAAAAGGCATATTGCTTATCTGATAGACCAGAATGCATGCTTTAGACCCAATGCGTTCTGTTATAAAGCGTTCAGTGACACAGTCCCCACACTGAGCCAAGCTTATGCTCAGCGCCGTGACGGCTCTGGTGGAGAGGAAGAGGTGATTGCAAGCCTTCCTTCTGCTTACCCCAGCTTCATGTTGGACAGAGGCCAATTCAGCCATCAGCACAAATTAGAGCTGCTATAAAGATGTTCTACTTTACACCAGCAGGTTTGGACCCCTGAGGAGCGCACCACTCAGACATCAGAGTGCGGATTGAACTTCAGACCTTTCCCATCAAACCTCTGTCAGGCTTCTTCCCAGATAAAAGGTGTCTCCTTTATGCTCTCAGGCATTTTGCCCTGTGCATTTACAGCCTGCCAGGAAAACTGACAGAAGCTAGCCACACCAAGCTGAAATGTTTCCGAGTCACAGGAGTTACCCTCTTAAGATTTAAGGTCACTTTTGGTAATGCTGCTTTGTGGTCAAAGATTTGGCCTGCAGACTATGCCAAAGAAATACCTCCTGGCAGCTTGTGTTTTTGGAATCAGCATCTCTGTCCCCACTGGCACACAGCGCTAAGCTGCTCTGCTGCCAGCACACCGCACTGTGCCTCTCCAGCCTGCTTTTGTGTCTTTAACTCTTTCCAACTTTTTTTCCTGGGTGAAAAACGTTCCGTTTCCATTTTTCATTAGACTTCTCTGTGCAGTCCAGTTTCCTATGACCTTATTCTAACTCACAGAAAGAAAACAAAGTTAGCAGAATGCATGAAGGTGATAATTCACCACCTGGCTGACTGCAGGGTCTGAGTTTTAGCTTTCGACTCCATTACATGCCAAGCAAAGTTAGTCACACAGCAGAGGACTCTGGCAGTGGATGAAGTCTTCTCTAATTCTCCGATCAGTGAAGGCTCCATACTAATCCCTCACCTTTGCAGCATACTTGCTGTACAGAAAGCACTGCTGAACTGCTAGGACAAATTTTCTTAAAAGGCACTGATTGTCCAAAACTTTGTGGCACAGAGTGTTAAAGTCCAGCCACACCTTGCAGTGGTCAGAAAGCTCTCCTTTGTGTTTGGGAACTTGGCACAGGGTCTATGAGAAAATTAATTACTGAAGGGCTATAGTAACCACATGTCCAAAATACACAATTCAGCTATTTATTTGGTTCATTCATCAGCAATCAGAATGTGTTTATTCTGCAATATAGACATCATTGCTTATAGTGGCTCTGCTCCTGCAAATGCGTCCTGAAAGACGGGCGCCTGCCCCAACGCCACTGCTGGAGCTCCACACATCCCCTGTGCCCACCCAAATGGGTGCAATGACTGCATACAGTCATGATAGAGAGACATCAAGAGTCAATCATGCTCCTTCATACTCGTAACTTTGACTCCATCTCTGCCTCAGGAAATGTCGCCAGCAGTTGACTCACGGGGCTGCAGGAAGGTGTTGGCGTGCAGAGGCTCCCAGTCTATGGGAAGGTGACAACCATCACACACTGCCAGGGTTGGAAGACAAACTGCTGCATACATTGGAGAACTATGGCACTGAACGTACGTGAGATAATAACTAAATAACCTAAATGTCTTCCTGGGACAGGCAGTAAGACAAAATGCGCACCTCAGGGACATATCCCAGCTCTCAGTGCCTTTGAGATATATTGAATCAGCATAAGGACCGCTAAGCAAGCATCCAATCCAATCTCTGGTCTCAGCTCTTCTCAAGATGCTCTTTGCTCATGCAAGCTCTTGTGTTTTCCACTCGGCAGTCTACAATGACTCTCTACAAAAACATGTGGTTATAAATGAGCACACCAACTGATTCTCAACATGGAGCAGAAATGATCAGGCAGTGGAATGCACCGGGAAATTCCCTGTTCTGTGCCTTTTCTTCCAAGGCTGCTAATGTGTTTTCCATGAGAAATTATTCTGCAATGGAAAAAAAACAAACATCTACCCAAATGTTACACAAACAATTTATTTATTATTAGAATGAAGGGAAGAAAAGAGAGTCTAGCAGAACTTTAAACAGAGATTTATTATGTAGGCTAAACATTTGTAACATGCAGAAATGTGTTTCGACAATAGTCATATTTGATAAGAACTGCCACTTGAAAGCCTTACAGTCAACATCTTCTGAACTGCTGTTCAGATTAGCTGAACTATGATCTGGAGCAATGTTATGTGCACGCACAGAGTAGCAGAATCAAGTCTGTATTACTGGCTATGGGACCACATCATCCGTGAGACCCTTAATGAGCAAACTCACTGTCCCTATGAAAATGGAACCATAGACCTTGACGGAGACGAAATAAATGGGACAGTACACCTTGAAGCATGGTAGGCTATATTAAGCATGCTATCTACCATGAAGATACTGGTGTTGTCACTAATTGAGGCATCCTGCTCTGGAGCAACCTTTTGAAGCGGCTCTTCAAAAATTGTCTACATTTAGTTGTTGCCCAGCATCCCACCTCTGAAAATGAAACAGAGGAGGTAAATAGGAAAAACAAAAAAATAGAAGAGCTGGTTATGAAAAAGGAGTAATTACATAGATAAAATGATGGGGAGAGCAAATAAGAGACAAGGAAAAAAAATGGGGAGAAACAGAGACAGAAAAGAAGGATGGGAAAGCGCAAAGGAAAGGAGTGATCAGGAGAAATTCTGCTGCTAAAGTCCTACTGTTTCATGTGTTTTTCAAAACAGCCATCTCACAACAGATAATCCATGACATTTGTCTCTTAATCCTCTCAGTATGCCCGAGTGGCACCACACTGTCGACTGAAACGCTGCAGCATTGACCATAATTACAATACCAACATCCTGCCACCCACAGCAACCATTCCCTATGTCAAATAAAATCCCCACATAAAACAACATGCACAGGAAAGTTGCATTTCCAACAGGAACAGCTCTAAAACATGCTATGCGCTTACACGTAGCTTTCAAACAAAAGTCTTTTCTGCAGGGAGTGCATAGCTGAGGGCTACGTGACATCTTTTAGCCTTTTCTCAGTATTTCTGAAGCAGTTTTTTCCTCTGGCTGTTTTCCTAAGGCACAATCCGTTTTTAGGCTATGCAAACAACATTTTTTGCCTTTTTGTTCAGGGCTTGTGGTGGCTGAAGGGGCAGCCGAGGTGAGCATGATTAGTCTCGTCTCTTTGTGGTGGCAATGTGGTTTTGCTACAGGGACCAGCCAAATGAAAGAATTGTGTGTCTTAATAAATACAGCCCTGTGTAATGCTCGCTGTGAAGATGTGTACCGGCCTTATGAGTGAGAATAAAAGGGGTGTACACTGCCCACAACTGATTTTCTTGTGCAGCTTGTCCGCACTCCTCTGTACCCCAACCACATATCCTCCTGTAGCAATCTTGCATCTCGTAGCTGTTTAATATGCAGATTCAGCAAACCTATACACAGCCGAATTCTTGTGCAAAATTTGATTCATGGCCACTGAATTCATTTTTAATGAACCCCCAAAATATCAACAGTGTTGTGATTTCCAAGAGCAGTTTAACAGTGAAAAAAAAAAAAAGAAAAAAAAAAATCCCGTCTTGCTCCTTGACATATGAACAACACAAAGGCTACATTTTCCTCCAACTTTGGATGTTACAGCTTACAGCATCAGCTTGCACTAGCATACAAAAAAGACTGTATGTTTAGCATAGCTACAGCATCAAAAAAACCTCTAAATCTTTCCAGCTGCAGGGCAGACACAGAGGTTTTAAGAGTGAAAGGATGAGAGAGGGACAATTAAGGAGTCCATGGCTGTCTCAAACTGCTGCCTTGAAGAGTGAGTAACCTGTCAAGGGCTGGAGAAGCTTGCTAATCTCCAACACATAAGGTCAAAAAAATGTCACACAACATTTTAAATTATACTTAAGTGATGTAGCAAATCATAGAATCATAGAATCATAGAATAGCTTCTCTGGGCAAGGTGTTCCAGTGTCTCACCACCCTCACAGTGAAAAACTTCTTCCTAATGTCTAGTCTAAATTTACCCTCTTTTAGCTTATACCCGTTACCCCTTGTTCTCTCACTACACTCCCTGATAAAGAGTGCCTCCCCATCTCTCCTGTAGGCCCCCTTCAGGTACTGGAAGGCTGCTATTAAGTCTCCT
>VZTO01017798.1:42701-64968 GCA_013400615.1 Syrrhaptes paradoxus
ACCCTGACACAGAACCATTAATCATAACCTTTTGGCTGCATCCAGCCAGCCAATTCCTAACCCATCGTACAGTCCATCCTTCAAATCCACACCTCTCCAATTTAGAGAGAAGGATGTGGTGAGGGACCATGTCAAAGGCTTTGCAGAAGTCCAGGTAGATGACATCCATCACCCTTCCCCTGTCAACCGAAGCCGTCACTGCATCATAGAAGGCCACCAGATTGGTCAGGCAAGATCTGCCCTGATACACCACTGATTAACAAAAATAATACACCACTGATTAACATTTACTGTTCCAGGATAGTCCTGCCATGTGACACACTGGACGCTTTCACACAGTGAAAGCAGAATGACTTGAAACTATGAGGAAGTAGATGTGAGGGGACCTGAGCAGTAATACTGAATGTCTTTGACTTCTAAAGATGAATCTATTTACCTCTCCTTATGTACATATGTTCAAAAACCTTGCCTTTTACAGCAGCCCTGCAGCAACATATAAAAGCATCTTCTTCATGCTGGGCACCAATACATGAACATCTACCACAGTCACAAACAGCTGGTAAAAGAGCTTTTTATAAGCACTTCTGCCCCATTTCTAGGTCATGCAAGAAGGTACACTAATTCAGTGTCAAGAGCACTGGTAATGTGGGCCAGTAATTATGTTAATATAGATAATGATATGTACTTGTATTATAGAAGCTTTTTCAGAGTTAATTTTATAGTCAAGCAATTGCTTTGCTCTGTTTGTCTTTGTGTTTGGGCAGTGAATGAAGTAAAACAACCGCAATTTTGGTCAGTCAGGAGTCCTGCATTACAGAAGTAAGGAGTTGTCTGAGAACAGAGGGCATTAACCATTTTATTTCTGGTCTGGTTTTCTGCTGCCTTGCTCCACTTTGTGAGCCATCAATGGTTGGCTTTGAAATGCCATACCCATCCAGTTATATGTTATTTATCTGAGAAACATTACATCAGAAGCAAGAATTGGACTTGCCAATGAGTGATGTAGCAAACAAAATCACTATAGAATAACTGCAGTAATTAACTACTTTCTGAAATAGGTGAGACACTGACAACAAGCCTCGAAGTGTCTGACACAGGCCAGAGCTGTAAGGTATACTGTCATGTTGCATAGGCTCAGGTGAATCAGTAACAGCATCCAAATGGCCCAGTTTTTTTCAAAAACATATATACTGTGTCTAGTGTGTGTTTTACTAAGTGAGGAGCAGGATCCAGCAATGCTTGTGAACAATCAGCCCATATATCCAAAATGGGAAAGTCAGGTTGCCTAGGCTTCTATTTTAATGTTTAGATCTTAAACCCAAGTATGACTAGTAGGCACAAAATCTAACTGCATTTTTGTTAACGTCATCAGTCAACTAGCCACTTGAAATATGTGTAAGCACAGTACAGAGGAGATAGAGCTAGAAATGAAAAAGTGTTATACATGTGCATGATTGCCCATGTCCTTTTTCTCAGGAGCAGTATGACTACTGTACATATCCAACTATCACACACTCTGGGTTAAACTAAACCATTGTAGAAACACAACCAGTTTAAATGATACTACTCCAGGGGTCAATTTGGCCCATCACATGTTAATTACATCTCTGAAAATTAATACCTTTTTTTTTTAAAGGTAAATAGCATTTTCCAAAATTATTTCTATGGAAAACAGGTTTTATTTGTTTTCACAAGAAAATTACATATTTGCAGAGTTCCTGGACTTTTTTACGCTGCTACAAGTTACATCTGGTTTTCTCCACTGGTGTCATCCAAGCCAACTTTTAAAGGTAAAACTAATCCAGAGCAAGCCAACGATCTGAATAAATTCTATAATCCAAGAAACAGCCAAACCACAGAGAATATTTAGGCACGAGGAATCTGCCCGCAGCCCAGGGCTGCAATCCCCGGGAATGCACTGCAATTGCTCTACAACCTTGAAAAGCCTTGATACAGCTGCCGGTTCCTGGCTGCAGCCTCCTCTTTGGAAACATTTTTTTTCCAGCTTGGTTTCTTCTCACCCCTGTCAGGTCCAGCCCCAAGACATGAGCCCAGGGGTAGAATTTTGGTGGCTCCCCCTTGCTTCCCTTCATCCTGCAGCAGGTCTTCTTCACCACCTGATGGGGTTGAGCAGGAGGATGGACTTCCTGAGGCTTGAGGCTCTGCAAACTCTTGCTCTTCCTTTTTTGCAAAAATAACTCAAGACCACAAGCACCTCTTATTGCAAAACCAAATACCTGTACCAGCAGTGTGGTTTGGGGTTGTTTGGGGGTTTTTTTGGTGTTTTTTGTCTGATTGTTTGTTTGCTATTAAATGGAAAAGTGAGCTGTGTATTTCCACTTCTTATAAACTAGGCTAGCAAGAAGGGGTCATCTGGATATGAATTGTCTAGCCATACCTCTGGTTCACTTCTTTATTATGTTTTTTCCTCTCTCCTTGTTTTTTGTTCTATAATTTTGTTTTCTCTGGTATAACGCTAGTCTTACAACTGTGTCTGAGCTTGCTAAGCGAAATTCTACCCCCAAAAAATGAGTTTTTCTTCAGACTTCAGTAAGGGCAAAGAAAGTATAAGTGTTTATCCCTTGCAAGAAAACATAACATTAACAATATAAATCTTAATATTACCTCCATATTTATTTGTAGTGATATGGCATGAAAACCACCAACATCGTCACAGTTGCAGGGCAGTATTCGTATGTAGAATCTTACTTTATCCTGTGATAAGAATTCCTGGTCAAGGGTGATTGAATATTCAGCATGAAAAACAGCCATGTGACAAAGAAAGCCTTCTGGTTCTCTCGTTCTTGCATCTTTAGTGTTCAAATGTCTAAGTTTCTTCTATCTTCTCTCCGAAAGATAGATCACATGCAGGTAAAGCTGAAAGAACCATTGAAATGTTTTATGGGAAAAAGTCCAAATTGAAGTAAAAACAAGAACTAATTTATTAAATAAATGGGCTGATGGTTCCCAGTCTCACTTACACATCCTAGTTACTTGTGTACATGTATATGTACACAGATCCTAGTACGTCTCCAAGCAGTGGAACATCCATAGATATAATGTGGTACTGAAGCCTGTCATCCCATGGAAGTTTTGAGCTTCCCACTGCTCTGGGTGCAAATGCTCCCAACAGCTCCAGGCTGAGGGGATGAGAAAAGGTCCTCTGCCTGGAAAAGTGTCTGAAATTAAGAAGTGGGAAAGATTTAATCCTTTTGGAAATTCTGTGTATTGGAGAGCTGCACCTCCCAGATTTCCCTGAAAAAAACATTATCCTTGATGGACCCTTAAGTTTGCTGAGGCTGTTCCCCTTCCCTGAGTATTTGTGTCTTCCCTTTGGGAGCCACTTTGGTTTACCCAGCTCCAGGTCCCTGGGACATCCCATTTTAAATACCCTTCCTGACTCTTTCACTTGCAGTTTCCCCTTTTGCTTGCCTTCACCACACCACTGAACAGGGCTTTTGTGCAATAGCCTGCTTCCAAATACAAACTGTAACTAGTTGTATTAACGTCTTAATAGATTTTCTGTTATAGACAACTTCTACATAACTAAAAGGAAGATTGCAGGGCTAAGACTGGTAAACATTATTTCACTTTTTTTTTTTTTTAAATAAATTGCCGATTAGGATTGCAGAGCAAAATTAGCAGTTTCAAAATCCTATTACTCACATATATTTTTTGTCATTTTTTTACTTACTGACTCTTCTGGTGTTTGCAGAGTTCTGCTTTGTGCCTGTAACCCTTCTTGGTGGTTATCAATTTTGCTTAGTCACTGGGAAAAAACAATAGCAAATCTGAAGGCCACACTGTCTAAACAACATTTTTTATGCCATTTGGAGAAATAACACAAGAAATGGCACAAGAGAGATGAAGCAAAAACAACCCAAAATTTAGGTGCATATTAGAAATACATGTCCTTTTTTTTAGCATTTAACATCTTAGTTTTTCTATGTTCTAAATAGCTAGCTTGTGTTTCAATAATCTTCTTCAGGCTAGCTTTTCTAACCCTTTAAAAATTATATAAAATAGCATCAATAATTTAACTTTCAGCCTAAATTTGTATGAAACACTTTCTGTGCCTATTGCATTCCAGTCCTTTTTTTTTTTTTTTTTTTTTTTTTTATTATTATTAAGGAGATTCTAGCAGTCATTTCTGACTGCTGTGGCATCTCTCTGGAAATCCTTTCTTCAGCTCTGCTACACTGAGGTTCATTTGTGTCATTCAAATCTTTGCTCTTTAAATATCCTCTTATAAATTTATTATGGCAATACATTCATATCTTTAAGTTTAATCTGAAACTTCGATAACAAGCAGGAGATGGAATAAATTAGTAGAAAGAAGACCAGATAAAAATTAAAATACTGTTCTGTCATTGCCCATATAAACTATTAAGGACACTGACAGAATGGTATTTTAATTTTGTACTGCTCTCCCTTACTTCCTCCACCCAGCTTCATTCTTCCATCTTCAGCTTGTTACCAAATCTTGTGATTAAGCTCAGGAACAGAGTACGCTACCGAATGTGCTTGGAAGGTCTCTAAAAAAGCAGGAATATGAATGACACTAGGTAAGTATCGGTGTGCTACAATGTAGCAGAAAGGATCTTTTCTTTCATTAATTAGATATCCACGTGATCCTTCCACAAAAACATCCTTATTGTCTAAATAATGACAAAAAAACCTAGCATCATTTAATCCCGTCTCTCCATCCAGCCATAATTTACAGTGATACCCTAGGATCAATTGCTTTCTCCACAATTTAAGTTATAATACTAATGCAAAATCTCTTCCCAGGCCTCTTCCACCCCTCTCTAGAGTGAACAGTTGAGAAGTGTTTTTACTGTCTAACTAGGAATCTGAATGTTGTTGGATTTTTTTAACATTTGAGTATGACTGTTTTCTCTTTCCTCCAGTTAAGGGAGACAAAAACAAGTGGTTTTTGTTTTTTTTTTCAGTTTTCTTATTTATTGAGTATCCAGGTAACAAACTACTTAAAATCAAGAAAACAAAACTTGATAATTGGCCCCCATCCACATCTGAGCTGCAGAAGGATGTAACCATGGCAACGTGTGGTTTAGAGCACACCATTTCGTGTACCTTTCAGGATTTAAGCTTGCAAGAATCTATCCATTCCTAAGTAGAATTATCACTCCAGGAGCAGTTTGTTCTTTATTTTAAAGGATGGTTGAAGCTGAGGCCAGAAATAGCCCTTGACAATGTGTTAAGGTGGGGGAGAAAAAAAAAAATGTAGGTGATACAAATGAACACACAAAAAGGAAAACAAGAACAACAACAAAAAACCCCAAAGTTCCTCCGTTCCAAGGAACAAACAGGAACAGACCTTGCAAAAGACAATAATTAAGGTTGAATCAAGCACAGCAGGTTGCCAGAAAGCTCTCCTGCAAATGTGTTTTCTCATGAGGTAAGAAACCTGGAACAAAAGTTAGTCACATCTCAGCCCTAAGGTGCAGTGTCTCTTTTCTTGCTGTAGGTATCTCATTGTAAGTGTGTGCATATATAGCATTAAAGAAGTATGCCTATGGAAAGAAATTTTTTTAAAAACCCACAACACACCCAGGTTTGTATTATGGCAACCTCTTCTTAATCATGTGGATTCAGGATCTAAGGAAGCTAGATCAATTTAATACTTTCATGCCTTTTCTCCCCATTACATAAGGTTTTCCAGCCTTCTCCTATCTATGTAATCCATCCAGCTTAGTGTTTACAGTTAATATCTCTGTAACATTACTGTGTTCGCAGAGTCGTGCATATAATTTTGCTTTCTTCCTGCATCCCACTCATTAAATTTTATTTTTAATGTAATTAAGATTTGGTCTTGAAATCCATCCTGCTAATGTCAGTTTTTTGTTTTCCTTTTTGAAACAGAAACTACAAACACAACAGATTGTAGCTGTCTCTTTTTACATGAGACAAGTTGTATTGTTTAACCAGAGCCTGATTAAGCAAATCAACTGACACGAGAATGAGTGGCTGCATTGAAGAGGTAATGTGCTGCACAAGGCAAAGCTCAGAAATATCTTGACGTGGAAATCTAAAGGAGAGATCTGCAATCAGATTTGAAAGGGATTAGATTTGAATCAGAATAAAAATATTCAGAGCCAGAATTAAATGTATTCCTGTATTCTCACATATTATCCTATTAACCTCTGCGGCACATGTAAGGAAAAGCATCGTTATATGTATGATCTTTTCAAGAGTGGATATTCTTTAAGTGGGCAAATTCTGGATTGTTTCCAGGGCTCCAAGGCTCAAGGCCAGTTGGGTTACTAGCTGGAGTATGTGACATGGAAGTCCATGTGACATTGCAGTCCATGCATACCATAAAACGTAAGGTAGCACAAACACCCTGTTCTAACAGTACAATAACCAGAGCTAGTGCTGTTCACTGGGAGTACACACAGTTCTCCTACTTAGTACATTGTGTGTCCCCTTTCTAAAATTTATTTATTGCAATTCTTGATATCCCAGGTATCCTATTCATCTTTCTAAAAAATGGTAGTTTATAATAAAAAAGAAATGGGAGGAGAAATTTAAAATATTTGGAGGTGGCCTACAGTCAAGCCTGAGTTTTGCATATCTAAGATCAGGTTTTGGACCTGCAGAAGCACATATTCTTGTTATTATTTCTTTAATTTCAAGGTGAAACCTAAGCTAGATCATCTAGTTAGATTGTTATTACTGTGTTCTTACTAGTCTTATTGCCATTACTATTGTTGCTGCTACTACTACCACCACTAATACTATTTTTTTTCAGGGAATAAGCAGGATTTTATTCATCACCAAATAAATATTGCTTGCTGTTTAATTTTATCCTCAGAGAATTTTGCATCTTGCACACTTTGATAGAAATATAAGCTCATTAACAGAATATTTTTTAACCAGACCATTATGGCTTCATTTTGAATCAAAGCTCATTAAAACAATTATAATCAAATGTTTCATTTTCTTTTTCCCTTGTGAGGAACAGCTGAAAAGGTTATGTTTGTTTTTCTTTATCTGAATCTCTAGGGATATATAAACAGACTACATGGACTTGTTTGTGCTCCTTTTTCTTTGCATTTAAGGGTTTGCTGGGCAGAGTATGCATGAGCTCTATTCCTGGGGTCATCTGTAAAGAGTTGTACCACAAGTTGCAACCCAGATCACACGAAAAATCCATGGCAACTTTCAATTTTTTTGTTGACAATGCTGTGGCACCACAAAGGGCCAAAGAACAGTCACCTCTTCACACTACATCCTTGACAACCAGTTGAGTGTGCGCACATGCGGAAGGGTGCTCAATGTCTTTTCCTTCCCTTGCTCCACTTGCAGGGACCAGCATGTTGTGCTGGAGCTGATGAGATGGAGAAGATCCTTGCCTTGGTCTGCTCTCTCCTACCCTTGTGCAGACCTACAGGCCTGATGAAAAAAGTTTTTTCTTTCAACACAGTCACTTAATAACAACATCACTGTTGCAAAGCCTGAAACTGTGCTTTCAGTAAAGCCTGTCTCTATTAAGCAGTAGGTAATTCAAAACAAAAATGACCAGCTCCAATTAAAACAAATCTGTACTTAAAAATTAGCAAATCTATATAACAATAAGTTTAGAATTAATGGATTTTATTCTGAAAGAGCATTACTTTCTTATGGAAAATGGTCGGGGGTTTTTTATCTGAAATAGCTGACAAGCACAAAGCATTTGCAAACCACAAGAACAGCCCCCAGCTACAGCCCAGCATCACTTACTGTAACATCAAACATTAAGTGTCTTTCAGCCATGAGACTAAAACCCGAGAGCTGAACATGGGCTAACAGCTGAAAGCTACATAATTTTGCTCAGGAAGGACAGTGTTCCTTGTTTCTGGTGAAAATATGAGTCTTTGTTATCCTGATATGGCAGAATCTCTGTATTAGTCCAACGTAACCACCATTCCCATGCAAAGAGTCATGCAACACAAGACAGAAGACATGCAAAGTTGCATAATAACAAGCCACCAGTAACACAAATATGAAAAAAAAAATCAGCTTAAACTAATGCATAGTTTTGCTCCTAATAATCGACCTAGAAGTTGAGGTCTAGTTTTGAGGGAAGAGATAACACAATATAAAAGGTCGTATCTTGAAGTAAGGAATATTTGAGCACATTCTAGAAGCAAACTTCTTTTTGACAGATGCATTTCTGTGAGACACATTTGCCAACGGTTAAAACAAACATTGATAAGAATGACTTTCACAAAATCATCTGGATTAGTAAATTCGACAATCATTCAGTCTAAGCATGAATATGCAATTCCATAATACCACACTTTAACTTTGAAACCACATCGCTACCTCAAGCAGGATGATCACTGTCTGTCTTTTTCCTTTTTTTTTTCTTTTCTTTTTTTTCCTAGTCTCAGGAAAGCCTAAAGGATTTCAGAAACACAGACCAGGAATTCGTGGAAGTCTCCTTCCACGCTAATGGACATGGGACTTCTGTTTTTTGGGGGTTGTAACACACCTCTCTGTTTTTCTATAGACATATCTCCCACAGGTGACAGGTAAAAGTCAGGTGGGCAATAAACACTGTTTTAAGTGACAGCACATATGCATTAAGTAATACCTCACCTCTAAAAGCCCAGCAGATTCTTTACAATAAAACGGAATAATAGCCAAAACAAACAAGAGTTAGGAGTGCTGCCTCAAAAATTAATAAAGGGGCTAGTTTGCAATAGCCTTAATTAAGTTGCCAGGGGTGAAAAGAAAAAACGGAGAGTGAGGGACGGAGGAATGTTAAGAAAGACAAATTTTCATGTGTCACTGTCTACACCAATGCTTTCCTTGGTCCTCCCTAGTTAAAAAGTTACCTTCCAGACACAACACGGGTATGCGATATGAAGTACATTGCATTGCATTCGGAATGATTAGATGGTGGTGCTTAGTGACACAGTTTAGTGGGTTAGGTGGTGTTGGGTTGGACTTGATGATCCTTGAGGTCTTTTCCAACCTTAATGATTCTATGATTCTATGATTCTATGAATATGTGCATTTTAATTTTATTTTTTTTTTAACTCAGCTAGTTAGGCAAGTATGACCCCTGTGTCAAGTGTGGTCTGCATCTGGAGCAGTTTGCAGTGGTCAAAGAGAAGGACCATTTCTCCCAGGACAGTGCTGCTCTGTCCATGCTTCTCCAGCTCCTGCATCATGGCTGCAGCCCTCCACACTCAATGGCTCCTAAATGCATTCAAGACCTTCTTGTCTGCAGAAAGACAAGGTTTTCCCCTTCACGAGGGACTTTGCCTGGAGGATCTGACTTTTCTGTAAGCAAGTTGAACTATTTTAAAATATTTTTTGTTGTTGTTATTACTTCTTTTAAGGAAGGCAGCAGACTGGAAGGCGGTGACCTACTCATGGATGCTGAGATCATTTAAAATTGTACAACACAGGCACTATGGCCAAACCCAGACATTCCAAACTCATGAATCAGGCCCCATAAACCATGAGATGGTCTGAAAATAATGATCTTTTAAAAAAATAGTTAATGTTGGGTTCTCTCCACCGCCTTCTGTCTTTGTCATGTTTTAAGGTAGATATGGGATCAAACTTTTGAATTTTTCTCATCAAACATAAGGACCTTCATCTTCCTTTTTTTTTTTTTTTAGGAAAGCTGACGTTGTTAAAATACTACATGATACACAGAACTTTTGTTTTCAAGAAAAAGATCAAATATTTCCACTCTTGTGATAACATCACAAGAGCTGGCAACAAAGGAATAGCATCTATACATTGCAATAGTCTTTCCCAGGCAGTTTAATAAGACTTACACATTCTGTGTTCTAGCTGTGCTTTAATTAAAACCAGATACTTTCTTTTGTTTGAAATAGCTCAAACAATTCAGCACTTAAAAAAAGAAAGGAAAGAAAATAGAAGAAAGAAGCTGTATAGATGGGTTTCTAATAGTGGGTGTAAATCCAGTCATAATCAAGATTTATTTGTACAAATCATTTCAGTGGGAAAACAGAGCCTCCAAAATGTGCATTCAATTAAGCATCATACCAAACCTTTGTTACCCTTGTATTAGACCTGGCTAGTGTCTATGTACATTGCTACTTAAACATAACAATATCATAATCATAAATAATTCCTATTTCTCATGAAAAGCTGACTCCAGTCTAAACCATTGGGGCTCTGCATTTCTGTTGGTACTTGTAACTTGCCTGAAAGCAAAAGAAACCTTATGGTTACAGATTGAATTGCAGTCAAATATTAACTTTTCTGACTTCACAAGATTGTGCGGCATTTTTGCCTGTTATCTGAAATCCTTAATAATGCATTAGAAGACCAAAATTTCAGAAGAATTTGTTTGAGATTTCTTCTTTGGCTTCATCTGGAGTTCTCAATGAGCAATGCATCATCCAAACACATTATAGAAATTAGAGTCTGCATTCCATTATGCATTCAGACATTTATAGCGGAATGATAAACCTGTCTGTACCTCAGGGAGTTGGCTTTATAAATCAAGGCTTCCTATAAAAAGATTACATTCTTATTTGAAATTATCGGGGTTCTATATCTTCTTTCCATATCATATTACAATATACATCAGAAAAGGAAAGGAGAATTGAATTAAAGTGGGGGAAAAAATATGTTTTTGTAGAAGGCAAAAAGTGTTACTATTTTATTTTGATTTTTTGAATGAAAACTGAGATTCTAGAGTTTTAGGCTGGAACACTTCACTATTCTGGAGCTTATTAAAAAAAAACCCTGATCTCTTAATCTATTTTTGAAATGTATCTGCTTCTGTAGTACCAGAAAACCTCAGAAGTCTTTCATGTATTTGTCATCACTGAACTCCTCTGAGGGAGGAAAACACTGTTATCACTGTTTCAGAGATCAGATGTTAAAGCACAACTCCTCAGGTCTCACAGGCAAGATCCGACTGAGCAGAGGATTGATCCGGTGCCTCCCAACCCCCAGGTCATGTAGGGATGAAAAAGTGGGAAGACTAGTCACAGGAGCATCCCTTCTTAGCAAGGAGGACATCACGGGTCAGGACATGCTCCCTGCAGCCATTGGCAATAGGAAGAGACTTGGAGAGGACATTTTTTGGTGTAAGGGTTTGTGCCAAGCTCAGAATTTTAAATGTCTTCGTAAATGCAATGAAAATTTAGTCTGCTAACATGCGTGAAGAGCAGAACTTTGATCTCCACCAAAGGCACTCACTCATAACCATCCCTATGTCTTCTTCCACTACACACCAAATATCCCTCTCAAGCCTACCTTTACCTTCCTGGGATGTCCATGTTGCAAATTATGGTCAATACAATGGTGATGTTTACTAGGTAAATAGAAAGGTAGGAAGGCAATATTTTGCCTGAAAAAAAAAAGTTTATTTTTAATGACATCAAGCAGGCATAACATTCTTTAAAATAATTTGGTACACTTTAAGGTAAGAAGCTTGCATACATGGCATGGTTTCTTGGGATGAGGCACTTTCTAGCAATGATGTGGAATAGGCATGTTAAGAGAGATAAGAAATTAGGGAATATAGGAACTAGGATGAAGAATGTGAAATTAACTGTTATTTTCTCCTTACACATGCTAGCACTTGACTTTGTGTAATTTATAAGTCAGCAAATTCAACAGCTCTCTCTGCTCCTTAGGAGATCTGAGTTTTCATGGAGAAACCACCACAAAATACACTATTAATTGTATCCTGGGCATATTCAATAACTGAAAGAGATGGATTTCAGGATGGGGGCACATGAAAATAGTAATTTTGGAGGTATGAATGTCCAAAGTCACCTGATTTAGTGATTAACAATAAAATGTACATGTGAACTAGCAAACTTTCTGAGTTTTGTTATTTAAAATTTTGCATCTAAATTTCTGAGCTCAGAAAAAACCCACCATGAAACACTCAGATAAATTGAAAAGGTCCTGTTCTCCTAGGTCCAATCACTCAGTCCAATGAATGGCCTGAAATCCTATAAAGGCAGTAGAGGCAGGTCTTCTGGGTCTTTAATTTATACCACAAGTGATACCCACAGTGACTTCGGCATTTACACATTAACTTCATTTAAGCCACAGAGACTTATTATCTACGCAATTATTTTTTTTTTCCACTGATTTCAACAGAGCTCTTTAAGACTAAAATGCCTCTTGGGAACTGCAGGTTACAACCACCCTAAACTAATTGGAAGGCTCCATGGATCTGAAAACCACCACAGGACACTGGTCTGCTCAAATGACACAAGACCCTTAAAAAATAAAAGCTTTTCATGTATGTGTAAATGCAACTGTCCTTCCAATTTTGTTTTGGTTTGGTTTGTTTTTTTCCTCCCCCTGGAAATAAAATCTAGATCCCTAGTTTCACTGTGGAACAACATTTTCACATTTTTATTTTTCTATCTAGAAGCAAAGGTTTCATGTATTATCCTTAATCTTCTCAAAACTTGAACCACTTGTTTATTGTGTGGCACTTAGATATTCCACATTAAATGTAATCTATTTGTCACTCTACCATTAAAAACCTGCCTGAAGCTAAGTTTAAGTTAATTTGATCAAGAAAATTTATCCTACATTGTTCACTTAATCTGGGATTCAGGCTCAGGAAGACATGGAAGTAAAATCTGCAAGATGAATCCCATTTTACAATCAATAATCCTTACTCTTCCCTAGCTCATTACAGTAAGAGATGTAGCACAGCACAGATAAGGACTCAGGAAGTTTAACATACAGTATCGATTCCTTTTTGTGCTTGTTTTTTATTTTATTTCTGCAGTATAAAATACTCCCAAGAGATACAAACAAAGCCTAAGAAGGCCAGACGTAGATGCTGTACCAGCACTACAGAACAAAGTAGTTCAGTGTATGCAATCTTAAAACCATAACCATTAATCTTTTGATGCAGGGCATCTCTGACTGTGGACTCATAAAGTATATAATAAAACACAAATATGCCACAACAATTGAAGTCAAGTTCTGCCTTTTGTCAGCCATGCGACTTGCAACAGCAGAATAAGAGCACAGGACTGAGCACAGGGTAAGCTCTAGGGGAGCAAATTACTTTATGCTCTTAGCCCTTACATTCCTTTAACATTTTGTGTTTTTGCAAGTCAGACTATAGAACAGCCTATTCTATAGTGATGCTGTGTTTTGGTGGACTGACATTGTCCACTGTCAAACTGTCAGATAGTCTCACTGTCTAAAAAAAATGAGAAAAATTGCCTGAATGAAACTCTTCCATACTGTGTGTTTGAATTTGGGAATATTTCAGAATGAGGTAGGCCATATCTGAGATGGGGCTAGTGAAAAAATTACCTTTTTTATTTTTCATCAAAGAAATCATCAAAACATTTTCTCTGAATGTTCAAATTAGTCAATTTATAAGGAACACAATGGAAGCTTGGCAAAGGTTGGCATTTGAATCATTTTTGTGGCTTTGGCTGATTCTGGGAAAGTGCACCCAAATTTAGACAAAATCACAAGTTTATTTTACAGCTCACAGCTGCAAAGGAATTCTGGGGAAGCTATTTGAACTGTTGTGCAAAGTTAAGACACCTAAAAGAACAGAAGAAAGCATATCTGCCTGGGCTTCTCTTTGCCCCATGTTTACGTGTGGCATTATTAGTTATAACTTTTTATCCCCTTTTTCATGAAGCGGTGATAAGACCCACACAAGAGATTGTTAAAAAGTAAATTACACCATTTTTACAGGAAAGCTTTAAACAAAGCAAAGGCTGACACATTGAAAAAAGGAAAAAAAATCAGATATCTCATCATTAGTCACCAACCATCCTAGGCACTAAATGAGAAAGCCATCTTTGAAAATACTAGGATGCAATCATATAATTTAAGACTGAATAATAAAGTATGGACATCTTTTTTTCTGCTATTTTCTTACTTTCAAGCAGCTTGTTTTTTTATCTTATTAATGTAGTCTCAATAACAATCGTGTTGTACTCATAGCGAGCAAAGGTGATAAGAAGAGCTGGATTTCTGGGAAGATGATTCATTTCATCAGACAAGGTTTGGGGAGGCATGCCTACAAAAAGTTTCTCTGATGCTCCTCAACAAGGTATGCATATGATTCGTGTGTGTGTATCTAATATATAAATAATATAAGAAAGACGTGGTTCATGTGTGAGAGAAAAATCCCATGGAACTATAACATTCCCAGATGTTATTCTTCTAGCACAGTGTATATGCAGAGAGTAGCTTCCCCTTAAATAGCTTGCAAACCTCCTAGTGCTGTTCACTGTACTTGTTGTTTCAGAGCCACCAGAAAACAGCCAGAGCAGCAATATGTATATAACTAAGGCTTGCATGTTTGTGTATTTTTAGTAAAAATAGTTATTTGGTACCCAGCTGTGCCCCTGTGGTTTTTTCATATTGTTTTTGTTGTTTAAAGATCAAAAAGCACAAGCATATATTGTACATTATAAAGAAAGGAAATGAGGAGGCAAAACTTAGAGATAATTTAAAAATCTCTCTGGCACCTCTCCAAAACACAAAATACAACTCTAGAGATACCCTTGAATATTACATTATGTACCTTGTGTAGAGCCAGGATCTCTGCTCTCTTTGGTTTACATTACTCAAACTTCCAAATAGTGAAATTCTCTTCGTATTGGCTTCCACAACTTCATTATCTTTCATACCATCAACTACAAGGGCCTCAAAGAAGCAATTTTTAACTTTCAAATGTGACTAATGTAACCATTTAACTCTAAAAGGCCTTTTGTTTCATGTCTGAATGTGAAGATATTTTCCTGCTAATCTTCTTTTCTTGACAATAATGTGAACTGTTTTGCAGACTGTTGAGAACTTTGTCTCAATGAGAGGTTATTACTGATTTCTCCATTTACTATGTGGTATCTTAAATCACATGAAAATACCTCACAAAGGAAGGAAAAAAATGCTTTATAAAGCTGGAAGGTGACTGACGTGTGTAAAGATAATAACTCTATGAAATCCTCTTTGCTTGAGAAAAATGGTGAAAGCAAGAAATTTGCTCTGTGCAGTGACTGCCCAAGACTGGGGAGGTCCTGACCAAGGTTTTGGGTTAGTGGTATGGTGAAACCTCAGTGAAGATAAACCATAGGGATCCAAGAGTTCAACGGGGACCAATAGAAAACACAATAGCCTGGAGAATAGCCAGTTGCAAGAGGGAAGTAAACCAGGGAAATGAATAAGAGATGTTTAAGAGTTTGGCCAAGGGGAGGCCATCTTTGCATACAGTGTCCTGTGAAGGCAAACTCAGATTTCTGAGCAGGCACTTCTTTATAATTTGTTCCTACTACGTGTCAAAACAGATTTTTAGACCAAGAAATACTTTCTTTCTCTCTCTTTTTTTTTTCTTTTTTTTTTTTCTTTTCTTTTTTTTTGTGGAAGCAACATTTCAGGGCTGGAAATCTTAGTTATCCCTTGACCAAAACCCCAACATTATTATGTTTGAGTTCTGGAATTGTTGTAAGGGATGTATATTCAACACAAATCCGTGGTGCTCCTATCCAGCCCTTTGTATTCTCTGAGACTTGTCTTTTAAGCAAATAGAACCAGCCCAAGCAAGTGAATCCTTATGCAGCAAAATATCCAACTATTTCTTTCTCCTCCAGCTGAAGAAAGGCTTCTGGATGGGGGCATGTAAAGTGCTTTTACTGTCATATTCACTTCTGTTAGACTGTAAGCAAAACATGTGGACATATGTTGATGTACCTCCCTAGAAAATATAAATGTCAGAACTATTAGAGATTATTGTACATGGATACTGGTGAAGTGTTTATAGATCAAGACCTTTTCCTGAGTGAGCTCTCAGAGCAAAAGTGTGCTCTCGAGATACACATGAATCTCCTGTTGACAACAAAGGGACCTGAAGGCACACACATCCAAAGACAAGGTTTGGTCCACAGTCACTCTACAGGAGGAACTCTGACACCAAAACTGTGTTTATTTAAGTTTGCAAAAACACTGAGCAAGATATCAAAGTATAGTATGAACACACTGGGAGAGAGGGAGATGAGTGAGATAGGTTCTGGAAGAAAGTTGCAAAGTAACATCTTAGAAAAGCAAACATCTGGCATACATGAAAACAAAGGTTGTCTGGACAAAGTGAAAAAGCAGACATTCAAAAGTAACTGGAAGATTATGCATAAATGAGCTTTTGAAACTGAATTGAGAGGGCAGTAATTAAAACGCTAAAAAGCAAAGGAAGCTTTCAATAGGCTAAATTCTAGGTGGGTCAAAATAAGCACTGATGGAGCAGAGTTGTAGAGTTTTTCATTTAGAAAGCTATACAGGGGAGAAAAATTAATTGAAATTCATGTTTGTTTAAATCACATTGTTTCTAGATACCTCCATCTACAGTATAGACATGTGTCAAAGGGAATTATATTTCTTTAGAGATCCATCACTTTATAATATGGGTATGGAACTAAAGAAATAAAAATCCTTATATTTACTTTGAATTCCATGGAATACAAATTGTCTTGCTTGATATGTGGAAAATTATTTAGAAGATGTGTGGGTATATATGTACTTGTGTAATGAACACTGATGGACAGATATGTATGCAGGTCAACAGATATCTGTGAGTTTGTATCTACGATAGTTGTAAAGAAGAATTATAAGTTCTGTTTTACAGTAACATCTGAATACTATATGTAAGAATACATGGCTTTTCTGAACTACTGATGCTAATAATACACTGAATCTTTTATCTCCAGAAGAGGAAGCCTGTGCATAGATTCCTTTTTAACCATTTTCTTTCCAATCCCTTTTCCAGGGAACGAGAGTCCACATTCAAAAAAATCTTTGTTGCTGCCATCGGTGGTCTGTCAGGGAAAGCTGTTCTGCTGCTTCCTTCATCTCTGGAGCAGGGAGCTCTGCAGTTACAGCTGCATGACCTGCAGCCCACCCCAACCATCCTCAGAAGGATGCAGCATGAAATCAGCCAGCAACACAATTTTATGGTTTTACGGATAAGCAGAGCGAAGGCCAAGGGCTTTGGAAAGTTTTGCCTTCACCCACAGCCCTTTGCCTGTTCCCCTCCTCCACATCCCGATGCTGAATGCAGACTGCCTCAAGCATCCTCAGAGCAAATGCGTCGCAACTCCTACCTGAGTATTTCCACAGCTAACCACAGCATGGATGGCTGTTCACTTAATGAAAGGCAAACATGCCTTCTTCCCCTTGTCTCCTGTCCTCCCTGGTTCAATTCCCATTTAATTGCAGATGGCAGGAGTGGATCCAGGGTCAGTACTCATGAAGAAGCTGAGGCCCCTCCTGTGTTATACCCCATGTTGGGACCACGTCTCCATGTACCCTGAAGTGGTGGCATCACTCCATGCCATGCACCCTGGGCAGAGAAAGGACCCAGTGTCTGCACCACCTGACACATTCATCTGGGAGTCGGGAGCAACCATAATTCATGGTGCCCTGGTTGGGGGGTGTGAGGCCCCACGTCTCCCACCTTCCAGCTCGCAAATCTGTCCTCTGCCCTGAAGAAACAACTGAAGAGAAAAAGCACTCTAGTGACAAAAGTGAAAGAAAAGCCTCAAACTAAGAGGTATTGATTTTTTTTTCCATGAGAAATTATGTTTTCAGACAGAAATGCCTTTTCAGCTAAACAGACAAAAACATAGCCTTTGTTTTTCAAATAAATGTTATCTCTCAGACAAAACTTGAAAATAAAAATTGTTTCTACAAATATTTTCATAGAAAAAGTGTCCTTATGAGCTATGCTGATGATGTTTTCTGTGGGTTTATTCCCTAATTTATTTTCAGGGAACACTGTCCTTGACCTTACTGTTGAGTAAAGTTTCAAGATCTGACTTTGAAAGTTTCATTTTGGCCCCACCACAAGAAGCATGCGTAGATTGTTTAATTCATACACTCATAATATTCACTTTGAAAGTGAATGAATTCATGAATTCACTATGAATTCACTCCCAACACCTACAGGTATTTACATGCTGAAAAAAGATTAACTATTTTACTATAATCTCATGTATGGAAGAAAATAAATATATTGTTTCCATCTGTCAATTAACATGTTCACTTGAAGTGAATGGTTACCTTGTAGGTAATTCTCCTTAATCTCATTGCTCAAATAACGCCAAATGTATCTGCTTGCCTGTAGTAAAAAAATCCACAATGTACTCTGTACAGCAACCTACATAAAAACATAAGAACAGTTATTCAATACAGAAGGTTTCAGTTAACACTACCCTTATCATGTATTTGTTTTAAAGTTCCCTGTGTGCTCTTTGTAAAGATCAGATGATTTATTGCTTTAAGGCTTTTATCTTTTTATCAGTTATTTGCTAATACAGTATTTCACTTCATGTCCCACATTTTCTCAAACCTCCTTACAGCAAAAAGTCTTCCTTTAATCCTTTCAGACATTTTAGCAGGCAATCATTTATGTATGTAAGTATGTATGCATGTTAGCAATTAAGGATACCTTTAATATTAACCTAATCAAGCTCCAGTTTGTGGTTAAGCAATCATCACTTTTCCTTCAGTGAGAAGCTGCCTTTTTATATATTTTACTTAACATATATACATGCATACATACATATAGTATGATAAAGTGCAGGAGAAGGTTTCTCTGGTTGCATTTTCCCCTTGTTTTCCTAAATATATTTTGAAGCCATGAAACAACTACACTTGTAGCCTGTCTGTACTTTAGACTAAATAAGCATGTATGTTTTTTGTTGTCTCAAACATCCTTTTCACTAACATTTTATTCCAAATCCTAAATGAATTGATGTATTTTAAGAAGCTGACTATGACTGCGCACTAGCTGCTGCAGTAGAAAAACTACTGGAAATCTGGTTACAACGGAAATGTAATGGTCAGCAGACGTGGCAGAATACAAAAGAAAAACATACTACGTTTGAGTAGGGGAAGCAGGAAGATGTGCGACACAAGGGATGCTCTTACTAGCGGGGGGAGAATAATCTGCAAACATTACTGAGTTATGGGAAGTCATGGCCAGGTTTCTGATTTCCCTGGCAGGCTGCTTTTATCAGACAGGTGGTTCTTTAGGGTGCTGGACTTGCTTAGTGTATTTCACCTGGAAGATGGAGAGAAGATGGGTGTCCTACTGCAAAAGTCCCGCAGGGAATTCTCCGTTTATTCACATTTCAGAGTGATGCTTTCTTGAGGTGACAGCAATCCCCTTCAGTCACTGGGTTTAGAGTTCAGAACAGTCTCTGATACCCCTCCAGATAGAAGATCAGCTCTCTGAAGGAAGGTTTATTGGCAAACAACACCTCCACAATAAAAAAACTTCCTACGGAAGGAAACGGGTCATTCCACACATGAAAAAAAAAAGTCTTTTTTTTCTTCCTTAAATAATTAGAGGGCAGAGCAGGGAGCAGAGAGACACTTTTAAAAAGACAACATTATTTCATTAGATAGACCTTGCTTTAATGCAATTTAGAAATTTCTGATATTGGACAGATAAATTAAGAACATAAATTGCTGGTGACAGACACAGGATCAGAGAGGGCCATGGCATGTGTGTCTTATTTCTGCAAACACAGTTTTTAATACCCTGTGTTTTATTTCTCTACAGAAATTGGCTAGGTTACCTTTGCCTAGTAGACATAATTGTCTTTTATAAAAGAGAAAAACATAAATTCTGAGGGAAATGCAATATCTTTTGACATAGTTTTAGACCACCTACACAGTAAGCTCTGGAAGCCAATAATCTTAAGCCAAAATATGTTTAAATTACTGAATAAAACTTTTGCCTTTTTACATGGCTTGTATTGTCTAATAAAAACAACATGAGCTGGTTGTGAACTATTTAGAAACTTTGAGCCCACTCTTTTGCCTAGTGTATGACGCAGTTACTATTTTTTCTTATATAAAATCCATTTTCAGTGAAAATATATATTCTAACGTATTCTGAAAACAGACCTCCAATTTAGAAGGGAAAAGAATGTCATCTATTTTTAGTGCTGCATATGTTTTAGTACCTGATATGAGGTCAAAATCTGCTGTGATGCAAAGGATTGATAAAAGAAAAGGATGCATGGGTATATATACTTTTTTATTGGAACCTGTTTTCTTTCTTTACTTTAAAATCAGAATTACTGTTGACCTGATCTTCACCGTACTTAGCACTGCTTGTGGAGATTACTGCTGCAAGAGAAGTCTTGCAGCACTTCACAGTACTTATCTGATGCTTAAGGGTTGAAAAGGGCATGCCCCGGGTAAGGTGATTACCATCCACTCCCGTTCATGGCTGGCCCCTAGCAAGGAGAGGTGGTTAGTAAGTTGGGAGGTGAATTCTTGACATGTTTCCCTCAGACAAGGATGGTTCTCAACCAAAACCCCCTGAAAGCACTGGAAAAGGTTACCCTGAATTCACAGAATCATAGAATTATGGAGTCATAGAATCATTAAGGTTGGAAAAGACCTCAAGGATCATCAAGTCCAACCGTCACCCCACACCACCTAACTCACTAAACCATGTCCCTAAGCACCACATTTACACGTTTCTTGAACACCTCCAGAGATGGTGGCTCCACCCCTTCCCTGAGCAGCCTGTTCCAATGTTTGAGCACTCTTTCAGTGAAGAAATTTTTTCTAATATCCAGCCTAATTCAAATGAGCTTTTGGTTGGCTTCTGAGATAGCAAAGAGAGATCATCAGTCAAAGAGCCTTTATTTGTGAATTTGAAGGTTTTTGCAAAAATAGGCATAAAATCTGGATGAAAAATGTTTGCATTTATCCAAAAAGCTCTTAATAAGACCCCTTTTTTTTTTAGAGCCATCATCAGATATAGTACCTTTATCTGCAAGGAATCCCACATTTCTCTGCATTAACTCTTTTCTCTATGTTGCCTCTGGAATATTTACACCTTTTGAAGCAGGCAACTATTGGGGTTAAGGAAACCAACAGTTTCCTTTTTCCCCCTCTTTTGTTCCTGCTATAATTAATACCAAAAGTAATAAAAATATTTCCAAGATAATGTTCCAGCCCTGTACCTGAGGTTATTCTGAAAACTTTTTTGCTTGCCAGAGCTGTGGCTTTGCATAAGGTAAAGGAGCCCTCTGCTCTCTGCACTTTCTCCAGTAACAATGCTTTGATTCAGACAGACACCAGCTTCAGTTGAAAACAGTGATTAAGCTTGGCTTAAGTTGTGAGAATCATATCAAATCTCCTTAAGTTCAGTCCAAACAGTGGAATGAAAACATATCTTTTCCTTTAATAAAAAAATTATGAGTTTTTTAAATACAACTTAAAACAAGTGGTCTGAATTAAGCTTTAGTTGTGACCCCAGGTATTGCTCTTTTTCCTTTTAAAACCTGGGATTTGCAAGTTATTTGGCTAAAATTTTAGTGCAAGCTTGAATAAACCAGATTCTCTAACTCATATTTTTGCACAAGATGAACAAAAAACAACCATGAGTTAAATGTGAAGCCAGGTAAGAGGCAGGAGGGAAGAGAGGCACGAGGAGCAACAGCGAACCTCAAAAGTTTTGTCCTTCTCTTCAGCTTTATTATTTTAGTACAAATGAGGGAACTACTCATATACAAGGAAAATGAACTACATGCTAGAATAGTACGTCTTTCTGAGATGGATGTGATTCAGTTTCCTGCAACTCTTCCAGCAATGAAAACATTGCACTGGGGTCAGGGAGCCCAGACATGGGCTTTTCAGGGCAGCCCCCTCACAAGACAGTCTACTTGGTCTCAGTTGAGGAAGATTTTTTTAAAGCTGGTATTCTGGTTCCGAAGCTTCTACATCTTCGTAGAAAGAAGAGATGACTTCACTTTGTTTTGCTCCTTATTTGTCTGGAGACTTGATTCATGGTCTTCACAGCAAAACTACTTAATTGCAAAAGACCCACATTTTCATGAGACAGCGACCATTTTGATGATTCCTATCTTCTAATATTTTTTTATTATGTCAGCATTGTTTTGACTCTAACAGTAGAGGCAGAAACCCTTCCATGCACAGACTGCTTTGCTGTAGACTGCACCAATTGTATGGTCACAGAGGAATGGCATGGCATGGCATCCTTTGGTGTCCTTTAGACATGTGCTGCCAGAACAGGATGTGCCTTTGCCCTGATGTGCAGGGACATCTGTGTGGAGGAGCCAACTGCAGCTCTATTTTTTATGCCATGTGTGTCCATGAGCAATTGTTCATGAGTAGAGAGTCCAGCATAGCTAGAAGACTCAACAAATGGTAGGGTGAAGTGGTGATACTGCCACCACGGACTATACACTGGACAAGTTTGTTGAAGGTCAGATAAAAATCACCCCCA
>VZTO01017799.1:0-26875 GCA_013400615.1 Syrrhaptes paradoxus
GCTTCATTACAGTGGAGGGATGTTTAAGAAGATGGAACACCTAAAACTGAAGCTAGACAGATAGAAATGACGTCACTTCTTCACATGAGGGGGAATGACCACTGTAGCAATTTCAAAAGCATAGTGTACTCTTTATGACTGAAAATCTTTCACTAATCTCAACTAAATAAATTACTTCATGCAGAAATGATTGCAAGATCCTGAGATCCTGTGTCCACTGACATATGGGAAGTCAGAGGGTGCAATTGTGATGATTATTTTTGTCTTTTTCTCTCTTTGAGATAAGTTTTAGTGAAATCAGTTAGTGAATGAGGCTTAGACATATTTTACATTCATAATAACTATTTACGCATGATTCCTCAACTGTTGAATGACTTTTATGTAGTTTCATTTACATGGTTTGCTGAGCAGGTGTATTTGCCCAATGTGAAACAGTTTTCTTGTCCTTTGAAGACACTTAATTTAGCATAAACCTATTAAATCAAGAGCATGAGGCCATCTTTAAGATTTTGACCATTTTCTGTCTCTCTCTTGCACCATTAACTTCCCTTTAATTGCCCTCAAATCTTTTCCAACTCCAGTTTACCAAAACACTTTTAGTCTTTTGTGATTAATCGGACATATTTAGTGGCATAATATGACAGTTCGATAGATGGAAAACCTTTCAGGTTCTGAAATGTCTTTCAACATTATTTTGGAAAATCAGATCATAAAAATTATTTTACCTGGAAAGACCCAGAAAAACAAAATATCCTGCTGTCATTGTTTATTAAATTACTTTGTGTATTATCTAGAAGGCTGGATGTTAAGGGTTATTTGCTCCAGGTTAGGTATTGCTGCAAAATGCTGCACTACATACATACATTCAAACTAACTCTAAGCAAATTAACTTGTGAAGCAGTAAGACCACATCAGCTAAGTAGGATGCTTTAGCACAGCAGAGAACTGAGCAAAACATGTGTTGTTTAATTCCTCTGATACCCAGTCTAGTCCTCCGACAGTTTTTAAGACTGCTCAGAAAGCACATCATTTGAATAATGTATTATCTAGCGAGTGTTGCACAACCTGTTCAGACTCAGATAATCCAGGTATGTGCCACAGTTATTGTTGTCAGAAGTTCAATACCACAAGTACAGCATATTGTGAAATCTGGATTTTTAGACAGATAGCCAACAAAGCCTTGATGGAGACCACCCATCATTGTATTCCCTTCTGGGGCAAAATGTGCTATACTTTGTGTTTCTAAAGAAGAAAGCATGGCAATACAAATTAGTAAAAAGTTGAATGAATGGGAACCTTATCAAAGCTATTTTTTTGTTCAAACTGTTGCTCGGATGAACACATTTTTGCAGACTGTTTTTCATCAGGAAATGTCATTTGAATTAAGCCTTATTTTTTGCTGTTGTGTAATGTAAGGAAAAAATAGCTCAAGCATTTGTAAGTATTTGTTCACAAAGATCCCATAAAAAAGAGAAATCTTTTAAAACAGCATTATTAGGACAGAATAAAAGGGTATTTCAGATTAGATGCTACTCAGTTCCAAGACTCTGTTTTATCTGTGAGTGCAGCCTGCAGGCTTAAATTCCTTGCAGAAAATAATTCATAATGGAATAGCTTCCTATGTGAGTCTTATCATGGGGTACAGTACTCCATAAGCGTAAACTATTTTGGAAAGAAGCCTTTTTCAAAGTCTTGGCATTGGCATGACAGTGATAAAAATGAATGATTTACAAAATCATATTAACATTCATAAAGAGGAAATGAGGAAAGTTCTTGATTAAATAGATGTTTTTAATTAACTAGGGTCTAAATATTAGGTTAAAGCATGCTGATACATTTGTGAACATTATCAGAGTACCAAAGTAGATAAAACTGACATTCAGGGTGGGAATCAACTTCAGAGACCTAGGGCTTGACTCAGTTGCTCAAATAGAAGCATCTCAAGTCATTTGAGATTTCCTAGAAGTCCCTATCTGGCAAAATGGCATCGTGTCTTCATACGGATGTCTGAATACTCTAAGACATCTCAGGCAGCTCTATTTTTAGACAAATGAGTTACTTTCCTAAATGTAGTGGCTTGTTTCAGCTTCTAAGGTACAAACATGTACCGTTATTACCTGACATTCCACAAGGTGTTGCTTCCACTTCTAGCTGATGCTCCAAAAGGATGTGGTTTTCCTATAAACACCATGGCATACCATGCACCCCTGTGTAGATGCCTCTAGGTTCCCTAGGATGTTCCAAATGGTGACAGATGCCTGTATGTGGACATCTAAGTGTCTTCAGTGTAGGGTTACACCTACAAGCTGCATATTTCAATTGCCTGAGCAACCACTTAACTCTACTGTTCTTCTTTGTTGTAAACACCAGGATACCAGGGTTGTGAGACAATGAAAATTCCTATATCAGGATACATGGCCAGAGAAACAAGAGAAGGGAAGGGAAGGGAAGGGAAGGGAAGGGAAGGGAAGGGAAGGGAAGGGAAGGGAAGGGAAGGGAAGAGAAGAGAAGAGAAGAGAAGAGAAGAGAAGAGAAGAGAAGAGAAGAGAAGAGAAGAGAAGAGAATACAAATCCTTTTCCAACATCTGTTGAACCAATTAAAACAATTGTGTGATCTAACATTTATCCTTAACCAACAATTAATATGAGAACAAATATACCATATATTGCCATCCTTTGGTAGAATTCTCTGCACAGCAACACTTGGGTATAACAGAAACCTGCAGATTGGTTTAGAAGGAATAAGTACATGGACTATTATAACAAATGTATAAAACTGGACCCAGGCAAATGTAAAGTTGAGGGGGAAAACATTATCATTAAGATCTGCAGCTCCATGGGAGGATTTAGGATGCTGACATCCTGCTGCAACAGCCCCATGCAAGGAACAATGTCCTTGGAAGTTCTTGTGCAATCAAAGAGTGAGCAAGTGACAGACGAGGTGAAATATCACTTCTTCAGAATACCAGCTGTGGTAACTACAGTTCATTATTTATTTTTATTGCCATTACCTAGGCTCTGGGATCTGTACAGTTTGCTTAGTCTGGACACAAGCATCTTGCTTAAAATATAAAATATGTAAATACACTAGAATATATATGAAATACACTGTTATGAGATCATGTAGCACTGTAAACATGTCTTTTGTTTTGTAAATTACAAAAGTATGCAATTTACTCATAAATGTATACAGGTATTTGCAAATTACCTTCAAGTTCCACCTGTAGGGAGCTCACCGTGCCAATTACATGTCTTTCTGGCAGGTTTAGAGGAGTCACGACATACACAAATTATTTAGAGATTACATTTCCTCATTATAATCTAGAAATACAGGTTAACCTTATATATAATACAGCATATTTGCATAATTATTAAAATATTGGGTAAATGTAAACACAAGACAGAGCATATAAATTACAATATAGCTGGATATAGCTAATCCTAATTAATTGGTTCTGGACAGTTAATACAAATCATACAATTACTCACTAAAAACCAATGATTTTATCATAAATTTTTAAAATAAGGTTATTCCCTTATGAAGTCTATCTGCAGGTAAATGTTGCCTACATTACATATCAGATCATACAGATAGTGTGTTTCTCAATTTCTTTAAAGACTATAGACCTTAAATGTGAAGACTTATTACTGTTTGCATTAAAAGCACTGAAATATTTGATTTTGATGGCTGGATCTTTGTCACAAGGTAAATTATTAATGGTTATTTGGCATCTAATTATTTCCAAATGTTTTTATTGCTATGTACTAAATTAGGGGAGTCTAGAAAGGAGAGAGCACAATTTGAAATTGACTGCCAACTTTTAAATGAGATTGTTTCTCCTGAGACAATAGTGATTGGAACTTGCATATATTTCTTCTGACATATGTCAGAGTTAGAACTTTTTATTGACGCCAAAATTCTTTTCTGTTTTAAAGTATCACCACGGAAGACTCCTTTCTAGAAATTGTTTATATTGTAATTACGCATTTTGCAACACTCCAAATACATATACTGCAGCATTTAATGGATATAATACCAGCTGGTAATGTTCTGTGGGGTTTGTTCCATTGTTACTTGTTTTGCAATAATAGAACTGTATTATATGTGGTTTTCTTTCCACTTACTAAATGTTTCATTATTTAGCAGAATAATGAATAATAATCTATTTCAACATTTCTGTTGCTATACCAAACTGTATTGCTATGGTAATGCCTACTTATTGTCCTCCATAGAATAAAGCTGCTTGACCTTGACTTACAGATTTGGGTGGAATAAATACAAACTACTGCCTGATGAAGCAAATCTGTATTGTGTCTAAAAAAGGCTGAGATCCAAATCTTCAAAGGCCTTAAAGTACCTCATTAACGTTTTGATTTCTGTTTTCAGGAAAAAATAAAACACATAACTCTGTATGTTGCAACATCCTCATTTGTATCCCTAAAGAACTACAAGTTTGAAAGATCAAGAGATGAACTTATCTTCTATGACTGTAACCTTGAAATGAACAACACCCAGTATTTTTGCATCAAACTGAAGATTGGCATTTGAAGATACTAATTTTTTTCTCCATCTAGATAATCTTTGTTTCAGTCTGAAGTGAACTGGTGCTCCCTGTGGGCAAATGACCTGCAAGGTGCAGCGTGCAAGCCAGCTCGAACACCAAGTCTTAGTGGCATTAGCACAGTTCTGCATCCTCCTTCATTGCCAATCAGTAGGGATTATTAGTCCTAAATACTGCCGTTAAAGTGCTTGCTCAGTTTCTGGTTTGAAGTTTTTTACCAGCCTGTCCTGGAGCAAATGAGTGAGCTCTTCACTGCCTGGAAAATCTTGTGGGTTTGTGTCTTTAGAAGATAAACTTTATTGATATAAATGAGATACAAATCAACATGACTAAAAGAGTTGGATTCATTTTTCCTAACCCCAGATGTCCATTCTGTACTTACATGCCTTTGAGGTAGTACAGACTCTTGACATAGACAGTGGTAACAAATGACATTTCTAGGTTGTAAACAGTCTCATCCAAAAATAGTCATCCAAAATAGGTTAGATGAATTCTACAGTTGCCAGTTTTTCTTCATTGCCTATAAAGAGAAGAAGAAGAACATTCATCTGAGGAATAGCTAGTGATGCCCAACATCTGTGGGCAAATCCCCAAATTGAGCCCCTCCTAGCTGTCCAGCTGAATTGCTTTCTAGGCTCCACAGACAGCATTGACAAGATCTCGCCTTTTAATAGCAGTTTATGTTCTTAGTGTCCATGTATTCACCTAGTTTAGTCACTTAAATGGGTGTATCTTGACCTTGAGCTCATTTGAGTTGAAGAGATTTGACACTGTCACCTAGAAACAGGCACCTAATACCATTTGAGGTATGCTGGAGTATCCCAGAAATCTGCAAGGTCCTAGCAGGAGAGATAAAAGGCCTCCAGAAGCATCTGTGTCCTTCTGTCCCGTCAGGTCTCCACTGGATGGAATAGACCATAGCATTTCAAATGGCAGTAGACACCTCAGCCTAAGGCATGCTCTGGGTGTCAAAATCTCATTCACCCATGGCTGTTGAGAACGACTACTGCCGTGACTGCATTTATATAAAAAGACATATAAGAAGACAGAAACTTTTCAATGTTGGGAAAGGAGGAGTGGAAGACCAAAATCTGGAATACAAGAGAACTTCCAGTCTATTGCAGAGTCACCTCAGATAATTTGTTCCAGAGAGGAGATTTGGGTAACTCCAGCCTGGCTAGCATTTCTGGGAGAAGTTTCTGTGGAGGGATGGCTCAATGTTTAAGGATAGTAAGCTAAGAAAGAAAACTTTAATGATAAAAGGATAGACAAGCAAGTCACAGTGATATCAGCCTTGACAATTTGCAAGTCATTGTTCAAGCTGCAACAGTCATAAGATTTAAGAAATAACATTATAGTTGAGTTAGTCTCATGTGTGGGTGTTGTTTGTTTTTAATGTCCTTACTGGACCCAGGTTGTTCATTCTTTATTTCTCACCTGTCAGATTAGAAACATGTATCTAGAATGAAACAACTTCTAATGGCACGCCTCCAGCAAGTGGCACTTTGAGAAAAAAAAGCACCCAAGAGTTCCCTAAAAAAAAGAAAACATCAAGATTAACTTGTACTTCACACATTTAATTTCCGTTGCAATTACTTCAATGGCTGTTCCCACGTGGTCAAGTCAGGCAGAGGCAGGAGTCTTTCCGAGATGTCGCCTCCCAGTTTGCACACATTTGATTTGGCTAGAGCTGCATATTTTCCAGTGTCAAACCAGGACAGCCTGCCCTGCTGTCAGCCATGCCCCGTCTCTGTACAGGGAGTCAAGAGCAGCTGCTGGCAGACACCTGCCGATTCCTTTCGCACGAGGCTTTCCCTGCCTTTATCGCTGCACAGGCTGTATTAATTTCTGCCGGAGAAGCATAGCCTGATAGAAAACTTTCCATTCAGATGAGCAGATTTGAAAGATTTGTCAACTTATTAATAAATTAAGTTCAGCAGAATTTTAGATGCAAATTTATTCTTGGCCTATTTTCCTTTTTGCTCTTTTAGGCTCTGTTTTCTCTCCTGTGCTTTCTCCCTAGCTGTTTACATTTCTTCATCTCTTCTGATCCATATGAATAACATTAAGAACTGTAATATTTTAATCTCTCATAATTGACTGGATTACCTTTTAAGTGAAGGATGGTGGCAATGAGGGCTGGGAGTTGGCGGCCTTTCTTCCCCACCTTGTACTTGTGGGGGAGTTATTGATGGCACCCCAAAGGGAAGAGCCAGGCATGCCTCTTTTCCTCTTCAGCAGGCAGAGCAGAGAAAAGCCAAGCTATGACAGCAGAGAGAATAAAATCCTGGCATGCAGAACAGCAAAATAGTAACAAACCTGCTGAACCTTAGCGGTTTCCAGAAGCTCCTGGCAGCCATTTTACAGTGAAGGCGGGTCACCATGGCGGACATTTTGTGAGGAGCAATGGCCACGCCAGCAGCTCTCTTGTCCTTGCTGAGGGGAAGAAAATTAATACTACTAGAGGTGGCTCTGTCCTGGGTGCCACCAGAGCTTTTCTTCCACTAGAGCCAAGCATGGCAAATACGTCTGTTTTGTCTAAATTTGGTCATTTTGGGGTATGATAAGAGTGCCAAAAGCCTGAGAGATGCAGGAACGCATGTCAGCCTGGTGAGTGTGGCATGGGTGGCTGCTCTTCTCCAAGGGTAGACAGAGATAGATGAACCCTGACAGCCTCTGCTGTCCCCTGAGCCCCTGTGCAGGCTTCTGGCAATCTCACCCACACCAGGGGATCTGAGGGCTGATGGGGGTTGCAGGTTCCTGCTCCATGGGACCCTCTGCGGTTGGAGGCCTCCATGGTGGCTGGATCATTGATTTGTCCTGGCAGGACACAGAGGGTGTGGAGGTTCCTCCTGCCTTTGTACCCTTGGCTTCGTGGGGAGCGAAACATCCTGGCTCTGCCTTCCCATCTCGTCAGGACAGGTCTGAGTCTGAGCCAGTCTGTTCGGTGTTGCTGATTCACAGATCAGAAGGCTATAGGAAGTCATTATGGACATTCAGACTTACCTGCTAAGGTAGCACTTCCCACTCTCCTCATTCACTTTTAAATGAGATGGAGCATACATATTTTTAGGAAATAATAAAACACCCAAGCTCAGTTAAAAAGCTAATTACTGTTGGGAAGTGATGGGAAGGTGCTGATGCTGCGAGGCCTGTCAGGGTGCTGGCAGGGAGATGTCAGGATGCTCTATCCACCCCAGTGGGTTCATCCTGGTAGCCAGGAGGACCCTCCTGTCCCCGTCCTCCTGAGCCCAGAGGAAGGTTTGAGTTTCATGATCAGGAGGGAGGATTTGGTTGATTATCCTGACAACCTCTGCCAATTAAAAAACCCCACCGATGAACAACAGATGGGATTTGTGGATTTGTGTGATTTTGTGTTGCTAATTATGTTACGGTAATAAAAACGAGAAAGAACATCAACATGTATGTCCATAGACCATTTTTTTCCATCTGAAAGTGGATCATGGTCTAAAATATTACAATAAAAGTACTGTGAAGGATTAATCTAGTAGTAATACCAGGAATTATGTCAGGGGAGAGATGTTACTAAGTAACTCTTCAAAGGCAGGAAGAAACTATCAAATGAAATATTGCCCTTTTAATTAGGAACTAAAACATCAAGAGACAAAATTTATATAAAAGTGGTTGTGCCTTTTGAAAGCTGGTAACACACTAATGTATCCTAAATGAGTCTCTTCTGAGCAAGAGAGGACTTCAGCATCAACCTTTTCCTAAAGGCTATTTAAGCCTATGTATTTATTTTTTTCCCTCTGGTGGCTCAGACACCTTGCTTCTGTTTTCAGCACATAGTATCCATCTTTAGCCAACAAAGGCAATAAGGATCTGATTGAGCAAGCATGTTACTATAACTCGAAATTACAAGTTCTTCCTTTGTTTCCCTTTCTGTTTATTTGTGTGGTGCTACTGATTTTATTTATTTTATTTATTGTGAAGGCTTTTAAGACAAACCCCTTGCCATGAAATGGTCTCAGAATACCTAGAGGTGTGTGTTTTCTCCATTCTCATGGTATGACATCTGCTATATACAAAGTTTGATTGTTTCTATTTTTGTCAGGGAGTTGACAATGATGTCAGATTTACTCGTATGGATTCCTCCCTGAGATGTAATTTTACATCAGTTTCTGCAATCTTTCTTTGAATGTTTCCTGCTCCTTCGAGATGCTCCAGTGCTTATATGACACAAAGCCAGCCAGGTTCAGTCTGTTATGAGACTTGCCCCTCCTCCGTTTAGCCAGCTATGGGGCTGAAGCTGAAGATCACAGCTTGTCTGATTAAGTGTTATTTAAACATGTCTGCAAAAATATTTTTCAGACTCTTTTTTTTTGACACAACCCAATCTATTGGCATAGGAATGCAATTCTGCATTTTCCGATTAAGAGGTGATAAATCCAATACAAGTTTTTTTCTTTTGAACCTTTGGTCTCCATTAGCTCACATTTGTGGGAGCAGTCAAAAGATAAATTCAAGTCCCATTTACAGACTGACAAAGAAATCTATTTTCAAAGCAACAACTAGAGGTCTTCTTCAGAAAGTGGGCAGCCCCATAGCAAAAGGGGGATCCCCTTTCCTCAAGGGAACAGACTGGGGCCCCTGACACTGGAAGGGAGGTTTGTAATCAAGCTGCACTGGGCTGAGGTGTGGGAAGACATGAAAGAATGAAACTCAGTCTGTCTCCCAACTAATTTTGGGGACTTTATTTTCACAGAGAAAAGTTTCACTGTGAAAAGCACTATACCTCCACTTCAGACTCTGTCCCGAATTGTTACTTTTTTAGCAAAAATTTGCAATACTTTCAAATGAAACTCAACAATGGGTCAGGACAATAAAAACAGCATTCATTTACTGTAAATGATTTTAAAATTATTTCTTGACCTACTTTGTCTCATTTTTTTGTTGAATCTTATTTTCTCCCTTTCTCCTGACAATTTGGAGGAACCTGCTTTTGTGTATTTCTAAGATTTTTTTCCTCAGGTGGCGAATTTCCTCAGTCTTTCAAACAAAGAGCTGAAATAGTGTGTCTATAAAGTCGTGTTTTCCTCACTATCAGCTGAATTGAACTATGATGTAGCTACTTTGTACACCAACGGACACTGAAAACAGACATGATTTGTAAAGAGAATGGAAAGATTTTCATTCTTTTGTCAGCTAACTGAAAACATAATGAGAGCATTGGGACAAGGAATTTGGAGCACTGAGACTAAGAACAGAAGAAATGGACTCTACACTGTGCCATGGGCTCTGAACCCATGATGTTCATATGCCAAACTCAGAAATCCTACCTAAGAATCAGTCTGTAAAATGGTAGAGGTCCTTTGCAGGAAAAATAAGTTTTTATGTGAAAAGAACAAAACAACAAAAAAAACCCAAAACTGTGGTTCGTTAACTGCATGTGGAGGGCACACACTGAAGAAAATAAATAGATCCTGTCATAACTGAAATAGAAAAAGGGAGGAGATGATGGTGGGATGAAAGAGACCAAGTGATACATGAGACATGACATGAAAGCCATAGTCAGATAAAGTGAAAGACCTAAATAAGAAAGGACACTGACACAAAGTCATAGCACAAACTTAACAAGACAATGTCAGGACATAGGATCATGGAGGTTTTCAAGCTGTCTGCAATTTCCTTCAATAAATTGGCTTTAAAGATTTGATAGGATTTCCCGTAGGGAGGTCTGCAGCCCTATTAAGATGTATTGTATTGCCTTGCTACAGGTTCCAAGTCCCACTATAATGTGGTTCTCAGTTCAGAGTAAAGGATTTCTTCTATTAGAAATTGTCGTTAATAACAAGATGCCTGTCAGTTGACCTTTCTCAGCAAAAATATAACCGTTAAAATCTTTCTAAAAAAATTGACATATGTCTCAAATACATCATTTGAGCCTTTATTTTGGGGCCAAAATCTGGTCTTCACCTATATGTTCATAAATCTAATTAACACCAGTGGAAGCTTAGCTCAAATCCAAGGGCAAAAATTTGTATTCTATACTTCAAAAGGATCTGAAGCTGTGTGTGAAAGTTTAGGTTTCTACATTTCATAGAATCATAGCACAAATTCTATGGACAAAACTTTCCAGTGTTGCACTGCCCTACTAGTGATGAAAAGCCCGCTTCTCTTCTCTTCTCTTCTCTTCTCTTCTCTTCTCTTCTCTTCTCTTCTCTTCTCTTCTCTTCTCTTCTCTTCTCTTCTCTTCTCTTCTCTTCTCTTCTCTTCTCTTCTCTTCTCCTCTCCTCTCCTCTCCTCTCCTCTCCTCTCCTCTCCTCTCTCAGCAGCCAGCTCTTGTCATTGTCTCTAGATCATAGAAACAGTTGACAGCACATATCAACACTTTCCAGGGTAAAAACTGTTTCAATGTTTCCCAACAGTTTAAAGTGTTGACACCCTAAATGATGGATCTCAAAGAGAGAGAGGGAAAAAAAGAGGATGCTGTGAAGGAAAGAGGACACTAAATGTATAAGGGAAGGAGAATTTGTGGGCACAGTCTCTGGCATGTAGAGGAATCATAGAATCACAGAATGGTTTGGGCTGGAAGGGACCAAAAGGTCACTGAGCTACAACCCTCCTGCCATGGGCAGGGACACCTCCCACTAGCCCAGGTTGCTCAAAGCCTCATCCAGCCTGGCCTTGAACTCCCCCAGGGATGGGGCATCCACAGCTTCTCTGGGCAACCTGTGACAGTCCCCGGTAATTAACATTGACAGTGTTAATTCTTGGATGAAGCACTGGACAGTTCTGAGGTTTCTGCAGGACTCTGAAGAGTCCTGAACAGAGTGAAAGTCAGAATTGCTGCATCTGAAAATGAGAACAATAAGCACTGTTATGACCTACTTGTAACCTTCAAAGAGAGGATGTGAAACTCAGAATGTTTGAACTTCATACAAAGAAGCCAAAAATTTAACCATCCCAGACCCTCTTTCATTGTTTTCCATTAAACTGATCTGTGCAGAGTTAAGAAATTTTATTTTAAAGAGAATTTTAAGGTTTTAAAATGTATTCTTTTTTGATTCAGGAAAAAACTGCCAGTACCTGAAGGGTCTGATTCCATGAGATGACCTCAGATCTTCAGACCTGAAGACATCTGTGGTTTTTAGGAGAATCTGGTTTCCAAGATCTGATTGAATCTATCAGTAAATTTACCCTGAATGTTTGGTCTGTGATAGTCCTGGAGAAATGGCTTGTCAGGAAGCCAAACAAGCTTTCATCAAAACATTGCCAGATTTCTGGAACAACATTGTCTGAGCTGAACAGTCCCTACAAATTGTTTGATTGTGATCAAATGACAAATGCAGTCAGAATATATGAGTATTTCTGAGCAGCTCTGCTCCTCATTAGTAAATCCACTCGTGTCCTTCCCAGGTCCATCATTTCACTCCTGTCATTTCCTAGACAGAAATAGCAAAGCACTGCCTTCACATCACCTTGTTTTACTTCTCTCTGGCTTCCCAAATTATTTTTTCTCTGATAACATTCTGGATATTTTTAACCCCTTTATGTATCCACAAATCTACTATCACTTGAATTCTTCAGTTGTCCAGGAAGACCCTGTAGTGAAATCTCGATTCCTCTAAGCAAATTCAAGGATAGATGAATTGTGAACATACAGCAGTCACCTGTGTGATTCCAGGTAAAGAACAGGGTTCTTATCTCCTACTGGATTGTTTATTTGTTATCCTTCAAAGTAAGAACAAGAACATGAGGAAATCTTCTATGAGCAAGGATGTTACTCATACAAAACCTCATCCACTAAAAAAAAAAAAAAAGGTATCCCAAATATCTCAACAGTGTGTTTTTATTTAAAATAGAGTAATTTATTTGCTATTCCTCTTGCAGTTATGGTTAGTAGTGCCAATTGTGGACAAAGGTGGCACTGGCTAGATATGACACGAACAAAGAACAGGGCGATTGTAAAGCTCCAGGCCAAGGAAGTACAGAGCATAACGAAGACTGGAGATAGTGTGTGGCCATAATGAACCAGGGAGCTCAGGAAAACAGTTGGACACTTTCCTTCTTCAATGAACCCAGCTGGGTCAGATAAGGGGTTTACAGTATCTCACCTGATTGAATTTTATCTTGTTTTTTCCTGAAGAAGACAGATTCTCTATTTAAGCAGCAACCAAGGAGAAGATGGGGATACTTGTAAGGGTGCATCATTTGTAAAAGTAAAGCCAAATTTTCTCTTCTTGCCTTAAGTGTCTGCATACAAAAAGTAGATACATAGATTGTGTGTGGTCTGACTTTTTCTCAAGCTAGTTTGTAAATTTCTTGCTTTTTTTATTTCAGACGGAAGAAATGTTTAAGCACCTGAAAGTTTCTCCATTTTGCATCAGTTAACTGAATAGAAAATATGATCTCCCCTACCATTCTCACCTCTCTTATTCTCACTAATAAATAATGTCTGGAATAATGGTTCAAAAAAACCCTAAACCAACACATTTTACCTTTCATCTAGTTCAGAATTAATGTGTATCCACATAATTTACCCTAATTTTCCTCTGGAGTTGTGCTTTAGTCCTTGGCATCCTTGTTCTCCTCTTACGTACTGGGTTTTCTGTTAGATTGCTAATGTACAGTGAAACTAGTTTTCCCAGTCTCAGCCAAAGTTCTGTTTACTGGCTATCACATAATAATTGTGCTTTTGAGAGACACAGTCCAAGCAAGGAGCATTACCGAAAGGAGAAAGCAGATGGCACCTTGACAACTGCTCTTAAAAAGCACATAATAGCTGAAGGGAATGCTAGGCTAGTGGAGAGGTGCTTGGACTTAGTTCAATACACTGAAGAGAAATATTTAAATTTCAGAAGATCAACATGTTTTGAAAAAAAAATAGATCCAAATGACATGATTCAGTATTTCATATTTTCTAAAACTTTCAGTTTGATAGAAATGTCAGTGTTGTGACTGAATCAGAATATCAAAAGGCAGGGGAATCAAATTTCCAGTATCCAAGTAACTAGTCTATACTCATGAAGCTCACTTTTCTCCCCTGAAGTGTTCTCTTGCAAAGATCAATAATAGTTGCCCTTTGGCAGTATTTTCCAGGCCTTTATGTATCCACAAATGTTTGCTTCATTACCGTAGCAAAACTAAAGTGCTGCAAGCTTTTCGTGTTTACATGAAAGCTTATTGCTGTAGTAAGCATCCTGTAGTTGTACAAACTGTAGCCCGAGCATTAAATTCACATCTCATCTTTTACCATGAACAAAGATTTGACATTGCATTCCCTGTGTGCTCAACTCTCCTGGTATCAAACACAACTTAAGCCCCTACTCTCCCGTTTTTCTGCACTGTCTTCAGAGGGCATTCATGCAGGCCTTGGAAAAATGTCCTAATTTCACTAGTTGCCTTCTCATTATTTGTAACACATTCTTATTAGGATTTTTTAATGCAGAAGAACCTTGAAGAGTAGCTAAGTAGATCAGATCACTAATTCCTGTGAGCTAAGAAAATGAATTATTTTCTCCTGTATTTTCTAATTTGAGCTCCTTGTGGCCTACATAAAATTTTTGCATTTTTTGTAGTCAAGGTCAAGAATGACTGTAGCCAATAAACAAAGAAACAAAAAAATAATACAACAATAGCAGCTAGAAAGATTAATGCTAGTGTCTGAATGCTCAGTGCTCCCGGGAAAATTAATTTTCCTGAAAACTTTAATTATTCCTTTTCCTAGGTCCAATGCAAGTTAAGTAAGTGCCATGCTAAATGACTTTGAAGGTTAGAGAGGTCGATGCAGCTCTCTGATAAGTTTCTGGGTCTCTCAGACTTTGAGCAGATAACACATGCCCTGAAGTCTTCCTCAGTAGAGGATTTTGCGGTTCCTAGAGATCTCCACAGCCCTTTGGATGTTCATAGTTTCCTCTGATCCCCATGGTTTCAATCTTCCCCAAAAGTTGGATTTCTCTCATCTGAATTTGGATGACAACCACATATGTCTGAGCAACTCTCTTTAGACCCTCTTTACAGACATGAAGAACAAAATGGTTCAGAGACCAGTTTGAACACCTCTTTGCTGTGTTGCAGGTGTCTATTTTGGCCCAATATACATGCATTTGGGAACACTCTCACTATGTGCAAGCCCTCTCCTATTTTGCCAGTGCTATCAGCTATAGTGATTTTATGACAAACTTCTTGATATTTACTGTTTTCCTTCTGTTTTCCTGAAGGTCCCATTCTCTAATGTCCTGCTGTGTAAATGACTGAGCTTTAATTTTGAGAGAAAGTGTAGTCTTCTGACATGGGGAAATATTGGAAAATTCAGTTCCCCAGAGCAGCAGTCAAGTCAAAAAATAAGCAAACAAACAAACAAACCAAAACATAACGAAAACCTGACAAAGCCTGACAGAAACCTGATATTTCAAATAATAAATAATAGTGATCCTTATTTTTAGGGGAGAACTAGATCATGATATCATTTCTCCTTCAGCAGTCTTAGTTTTGACAAATGATATGTTGCTCTTTTGATGGTTGTTTTTTCTAGAAATTACAGGAAAAAGAAAAGAAAAACACTCTGAATTCTGCAGGTGACCACAAATCCTGCTGTAGCACTCCCTTCCAAGGTTAAATTCAGCAATTCCTCTTGCTGTGATATTCCTTGCATGGAGTCAAGGACATACAGTTTCCCAGGGGTGGACCTGGCTGGGCTACACTTTTCCGCACTGCTCTTCTCTGTGTTTTTTCCTTATTTAGTCCCCTGGCCTGGCTGTACTCTGATGGTCCCAAGAGATGTTTCTGGCAGTTGCAGGGGGTTTGGTGCCCTGCAGTGTGAGGGGCCAGGATGAAAACAACAAAAAAAAAAAAACCAACCTACCTGCTTTCTGAAGCTTTGGTCACTTAAGTAATGGTAAGCATCCATCCCTCCTGGCTAATCCCAAAAGGAAAGCATGGAAGCTGGGATGGGCGAGGGGTGCGGCTTTTTGCAGTCTTAGGTGCTGAATATGTGATCAAGTACTGGAACAGACGGTAATTACTTCCTGCAACTCCTACTATCTTCCATGAATCTTTACTCAGATAGAACCACTGATTCTTTTAACCCTTTCCATCAAGGCAAATAAAGCAGATGATGACTTAACAGCTGCTCTGTTCAATCTCTGTTCAAATGTTGACTGTAACTAAGTCTGCCTCATACAAAATGCTTTTGAGCATAGACGTAGCTGCTGCCAGCATTTTCCTTGTAGCATTGGAACCTCACCCTACCTATGCTGAGGATGTCAGACCTCTGTCATGGTAGATGGGACAAAGAGAGATCCAGTTGGCAGAAGAATCTCTTACCTTTCTTCTTTTTTTGCCTTTAATGATATTACTCTTTTTGTTGTTTACTTCTTTCCTTTCTTCCTTTTCTTCTTTCACAGATAAACCTGTGATGTGTATTGTTCAATTTAATGTATCTCATAAAGCAGAAATCTACCTATGTTAAATAACCAGCCTAATTTCACACAGGTATCATATCTCTTCCTTCTGTCATGTCCCAAATTCCCAAATCTGAAGAACTGCGAAACTGATGGAAAGGACCAATGCTTCACTCCATGTGATGCCTTTTGAAATGTTAATTTGAAAGGGACAAAAAACTTTCCATTAGAAACAGTGCCATGCCCTTTGGGTATGAACCCCTAATTAAAGTTTGATCTGATTACATTGTTCTGCGTATTTTGTGACTGGATCTGATGCTGAGAGTTTTGGAATAAGGTGGAGTTTCTGACGAGCAGGGCATAACTGAAATGATCTCCTTCCTGCATTTGCAATTTAAATAAATCTCAGCAGAATGAATTGCTTGTGGTACAAATACTTTGTTTCTAAGTCATAACTGGATTCAAAGCTCACTCTCTTCTGAGTTGCACGCTTTCTCCAGTAAATGAGTCTCTATTAAAAAAAATATATATTTTCAAACCTCATGATTTGCACCAATGAAATGAGAAAAAATATGCCTTTTCTTTAATATTTTTTTAACTTTAAATTTTTGGAAACTTTGAATCTTTTCTTCACACATTTTAGTGTTTTCTTACCTGTGACATGCAATAAGGGACGTGGAGGGTTCCCATCGGAGCCTTTCTGACTGATGATTTAGCACAGACTGAAATACAGGGTAATGAACCAAATGTCCCACCAGTGACTATCCCAGGTCACCAACTTCAAAAAGTTTAATCTCGTTATTAAAAGAAATAGTGGTGGTGTTGTAATATGAATAATTGATAGGTGCTTTACTGCACATCAGAGAATGCTAACCAAAACACCAATGGAAAAAGAACCAGGTTGTGAGCACTATGAGCCAACAGGAGGCAAAAATAACTGCAAACATTAAAGAGCTTTTTACAGGAGTAACTGTGTCCCAACAAATTATTCATTTTTTTTCAGGTAGGTAAAGGATCTTTTTACATCTTCCCGCTGTCATGGGAAGTCATGGCCCTTCTTTCCAGCCTGTCTGGCTCACTCCAGGCTGCTGTCAGGCAGAGAGGTTCCTCTTCCCTCTGTGTCCGCACTGGCTGGAGAGGGGACCAGCCTCAGACCTCTCCCAGCTGTTCCCCACCAGCAAAGTTACTTCATCTTCCTACCAAACAGCTCAGCAGCGTGGGACTATGCTCATTGGCCTGATTCAAACAAAACAAGCCAGATTTGCCAAAATTATTTGGGTCCTGTTTCTATATATGGCACTCTTGTTGGCTGCTGAGCTCAAACTGAACAGGAAAATTATAATCATCAGGGAAAGGTTAAGGATGAACACCTGAGGATGGGCTGGACTTGGTGGCTTCAGCCAGTGCTGTGGTGAGAAGCAACAAGCTGGCTGGTTGCTTCCCAAATTGCAACCTGGATCACATTTTAAACTTTTTGGGAGGGAACATGTAGATAACCCTTTGCAGAAGCTCTCTGCTGCTACTTCTCTCAGCTTCCCTGTGTACCTCAACGCACACTTACAACTACGTCAGGAATTTCTCCTCTGAGGAGAGTCTTGTAAAATCACCTCTACCTCATTGACTTACACTTGCTCCTCAAATATCCACTGAGAACAAGTATCTATTTTCCCTTGTCTAAAAGACTTAATTGTTTCCTTCTTCTCAATGATGATTTATCTCCATATTTAATTAATTAAATGTTTGGCCTTTTGAGATACAGTTCTTCTCTAAGGATACCATGTAACGTGAAGCTTTGTTGCAGTTGGAAAAGGCAGATGGATAGTAAAATGCTTTAATTTATGCTTCTGCAGAATTCCAGATGCATTTCTGTGGAGCAAGTGCACGCTTTTCCATCCTGTAGAAACTGGAGAAGAAGATAACATGAAATGGAGATCTCTGTATAGAATTTTGTTTGCTCACCCTTTCCAGCTGAGTTTTGTGAGGGTCTTTGCAGCCAACAGAAAAGGAAAGAGAAGCAGCCTGTATCAGACTCCAACAGGACTCCAACAGGCCTGTGTCCTTCTTATGTTGGGGGCCGCAGAGCTGTATGCAGTACTCCAGGTGGGGTCTCACAAGAGAGGAGTAGAGGGGGAGAATTCCCTCCTTTGACCTGCTGCTAATGCTTCTTTTGATGCAGCCCGGGACACGGTTGGCTTTCTGGGCTGCAAGCGCACGTTGCCAGCTCATGTTGAGCTTCTCATTAACCAACACCTCCCAAGTCCTTCCTCTCAAGGCTGCTCTCAATCCATTCTCCTCCCAGCCCACATTTTTGCACATGGTTGCCCCAATCCGTGTGCAGGACCTTGCATTTGGCCTTGTTGAACCTCATGAGGTTGGCATGAGCCCATCTTTCAAGCCTGTCAAGATTCCTCTGGATGGCATCCCTTCCCTCCAATGTGTTGACCACGCCACACAGCCTGGTGTGCACACCCACTTGTAGACCTCTAGCCTTAGTCCTGCCCGTAGCACCTTTTTCTGAAGCAAGTGCACAGCCTGCTCTACTGCACTATCTTACTTTTCAGATAAAACATCATTAAGAGGAATAGAAAGGAACATCTGTTCTAAGGAACTGTTGGAATGAAAGCTAAGACACATCTCATGAATTGGACATGCTGAACTAAGTATAAGCACAGTGATATCTTCACTGTAAAGCTTTGTTTGCGTAGCACAGCAAGAGTAAGATCTGCCTGAGTCCCACATGGGATGCATTCTGGACTGTGAATTTTGGCTCCTGGCTTTCATTTCTGAGAGATAATGAGGAAGAAAAGATGCAATGAGAGTTCATAAAAAGAGACTAGAAGCCCGTGTGGCCTGATTTATATTTTTAATACAGAGAATGCATGCTATTGTAAAATTCCTGATTAATTCCATGTATTCATCTAGCTAGCAAGAAAAGCTTCATGCCAGGGTTAAAAATGGGATGAACAATGTCATCATTAAAGCTGTGGACAAACGTAGCACATGCAGTTGAAGTCTAATCTGCATTCCATCGAGCTTAGTGAAAAAAAATCTCAAAGACTTTAGTAAGCCTTTTCACCCTCTGTTTAATTATGTTACCCTCTGCTTAATTATGTCCTGGTAGTATAACAACACACAGAAACTTCTTTAGCCTCCAGATGAGTCTGCCCATATTGGATTCTGCTTTTTTATATCTTCCTCCGGTACAATTTTAGATCAGGGCATAAAAGTTGCAGCCACAGATTTTCCTGGAGGATTTGACAGAACACTGCAAAAGAGTGCTTGATTTTGTCTTTATTGCACCACACATGAGTGCCTCCATCTCGTTAATGTAGGAAATGTGTTATCTGAGGGAGAGGAGCTTGGAACATCAGTGGTGTGTTTTAGAGCCTCTGTTTTTTCTTTTTATCTATTAGATGGCAAGGCAAATTAAATGCCTCATCACAATGAAATAGCAGCTATTTCAAATGTGTCCATTTGGCAAGAAAACAGTGTATTTTTGTCAGTGCACTAGCCTCGGTCCCACAAGGGGACCAAATGCCTTCCAAACCACAAGAAAGGAAATGACAAGCTGGGTTAGTTGTTGCTGGAAGCATTTTTTTTTTTTTTTTTGCTTTCACAGGGGATCCTTCCCTAAAAACTTTTTTCATCTAGAAGCCTACTTTGTTCACAGAAACATTAGCTGTGGAAAGGAAGCTTAAGAGCATCTGTGTTTATTCCTGCCCCTTCTGCAAAACTGCTGTTGTCCAAGTCTGTGCTTTCCCTTCCTCGTGGCCGTATTCTCTTTGCAGCCTCCCTCACAGTGTAGCATACTGCAACTACTGATCAATGATTTTCTAACACTCTTACTGATTGCTAATGCCCATGCCAATAGTTCAGTACCTTGTAAACTCTTGAGTCTGATAACTTGTAAAATCCCAGAGTGAACTTCTAATTGCAAAGACAAGAATGGGCTTAAAAATGTGTCACACAGAAAGGAACCGTGAAAAGACCAGAAGAGGAAGTCAAGGTGAGGTTTGAGCTTTGGTAAAGTCTTCTAAGGTGCCCCTTTTCTTCCTGAAGTATGTTTTTCCCTCTCTAAAGTGCATCAGAAGGTTATCTGGTAGAAAAATAGATCCAAGAATAAATGACATCCTTATCCATAACACCCTCGTACTATGTCAAGCTCATCTACACACAGTCTTTCTATCTTATCTACATATAGCATCTAAATATAAGGTGCTAACAAAGGTGTGTTTTTTCAGGCTTTATGAAAAAAAGGGTCCAGAAAACATAGAACAAGAGAGTTTTATTGTTCCTTGTTGCATTTTCTATGTTCTCCTGGATAGATCCACTCCTGGCATCCCTCACAAATCTCAAAGGAGTCTAACAACTATATTTTCAAATCAGAACAATATTTATATTTTTATTTCCAGTTCCAGTGTGTCTCATCATTCGAAGGTAACAAGGAAATTCAGATGAGAAGCATTGGTGATGGAAAAAGGTAAAAAGCATCATTAGGTGAAAAGTTACCTGCATCCTGAGGTACTTGGATAAGCAAGGCTGTAGCTAGAAGGGGTTTACATACTGACTTCCTAGTGCCTACTTTTTGCATCAAAAAGTGCTGAATTCTGTTTTCCAGCTTATCTATTTAAAATCAGTATGTTGGATGGATATAATTCAGAGCAGAGGTTGGACTGATCCTGTTCTTTACAAGAAATACTCATCGTTATCTCCATACTAACACCCAAAGTCACTTGACCTGGTTTCACTTTTACGAGCTTGTCAAAGCAACTTTTGTTGTTCACTTTTCCCTAGATAACACCCAGTTCCATTTGATAAGTATCTAATTTATGTCTATAAATTCAGCCGAATTTCATCCTTCAAAACATTTGTGAAGATTTTAATTTAGATGATTTTGTTTCAAAAGAATTGATAACTATCAGTTTGCATGGAAGATGATACTTCATTTTGTCCTAGGCAAGGACAGAAGGTCCATCAGTTGGAAATAACTATACTAGATGTGAGAAAACACTTCAAAAATGTTTTAGAATATGATGTTTTACTAAGAACTTGGCAACCTCTGGCTGTTTAAACCAGACTATCTCTGTTTTCTATTTCTCGATTAGATTACAAGCAGTCCTTGTTAGATCAGTCTTATAACGTTTACACAAAATGTCATTTTTTAAAAAGAACATAAATGTTTAGAGGCTACGGAACTTGCTGAATGGGGTTAAACATTCAAATTGTTTTTACCAAATGAAATAAAAGTCCTTGCTCTTCTGTCCTTTAAGAGGGTAGGAAAGTTGTTAGGGGCATTGACGCATGAGAGGTTTTTACCGGTTTATAATGCTCTTCTTTATTTATTGTGATGCCAACTTTTTAATTTTAGAAGAAGTACAATCTTTTATGATACTATTGACCATCATTTTTTAAAACGTGGTCTTATAAATCCTGGTGAAGTTTTTATATAAATCTATTTGGAAATCTTAATGACATATAAATCTTCAGTGCTGAAAAAAGCATTCAATGCATTTGATAATACTCAACACAAGGATGTAACCATTAATCCACTCTCTTGAGCTGTCTTCTGTAGCACTTTTTTTGAAAGAGGGTGAATAAAGTTATTTCTTTAACAAGATAATGTTCGCAGCCTAAATGAATCACAGTTAAAGTCATGTATGATGGCTCCAGCATCCCTCCTCTTCCTGCGAATGCTATTGTCTTTCAACTTACCTTGACTCACAGGCTACTTGCCACAGACTCATCTGCATTTCAGAGTTAAATAACTTATACCAACTTAAAAACACGTCCAGTGTGCATTATGAAAGTAGTGATATTAAAACCTCAATTGGATATATACCCATACTACTGAAATGTTGGTCCAACAGTGTATTAAACACTCTAATTTTTCTCTCTTCATCTTGTTTAGGTCCTTAATTACTGGCCAACTATTTCTATAGTGTAATACTTTATGTTATGACATATTGACGAAAAGATGGAAAAAGTGTCCAAAAGTATTTAGTTAGTTAGTTAAAAAGTGAAAATTTTTGAACGAGATGAAAAATAACATAAGATGTGTTGTTTGTTTTTTGTAAAATAAGAACACTAGTGAAAGCAATGACTCCCTTGATCACAGTTTTTGTCATTACAAGAGCCAAGCATATGCTCTACATCTGCAGAACTTCCATTCCATATTGAAGACCAGAAAATAAATCTGAATGAACCATAAAATAAGTTTATTTCCTGTAAGCCAGATTCCAATCCTTTATTTCTGCAGAGTGCTACATCATCTTCTGTTCAACACCAGTGAGTTATTATTTCCATGCAGTTTTATCAAAAGTATGTGGTCCTGCAAAGCTACTTTATAAGCATACCTAGAAGATATCAAAAACAAACACATGTAAACTTTTTCTCCCAGAAAAGAGATTTTTTCAAAATGTCCCTAAGCAATCTGGAATCACAAATCCCACTGGCCTGTGATGGAACTTGTTTTTCCAGTTCGTGGAGGCTGGTTTCTCCCTGCAAATCTCTACAGCAGGTTTTCAGAAGTCTAAGTATATTTAAAGGCTGGCAGATCCAGTGTAAAGCATCTTATTATGGGTAGGAAAGATTTAATTTTGCCATACCAGTGATGTCAAAATTATGTTGTTCTTTTCTTTCTTCTGCAGATGAAGCAACATGGAATTAAATGGTGGCTACAGGGAAAGGGATTGGCAAAAGCCTGTGGTAGAGTACATTTTGGAGAAGTGAGGTAGGAGGATGAGTGAAGTCTGTGGAGGATATATGGTGGAAAAGAGAGACTGAATGAGGTCACTGAAAGGATTGTGACAAGGGTTTTTATCTTGTTCTTTCTCCAGGTTTCCCATGTTGTCTTCCTCATCTTTCCTCTTCCTCAGCTTTCCTCCCACCTGTCTCTAGTACAGCATCTAATAGTAGTTTCTGTGTAAAAATCTCTTCTCACCTTATTGTAAGTAAATTTCTTTTTGCATATAAAGTAAAACTGAGATTTCTCTCTCTTTTTCTTCCCCTTTCAGCATCCCCTGCAAGGCAGACTTTCTTCAGGTTTGTCTCCAGGCATTGATATGAAAGTGGAAAGGGGGAAAAGGAAAGAAGTTGCCAGGCTGAGCTAGGGCTGGGATTGCTCAAAAAATTAGGGAAAAGATAAAGGTTTGATCCCCTTGCTGCTGCTGGTGCGAGTAGGTGAGAATCAGAAATGGCTGTGGCTAGAGGAGGGCATTAGAAAAATTTCCCCTTAGCTTTGGCCGAGGGGCCAAGGGTACCATGGCATGGTCTGACATCTCTGCCCCTGCGAATCTGCCCTGAGAAGTTCTAAAAATACAGCCTGTTTTTTTCAACCAAAACCCCATGAGATCAGCTGTGAAGTTCATGGGACCAACTGACATGGTATTTTTTAGTAATTATGCAGTTTATTTTGAATTTTCTACAAAATCCTGTTTTCCATCTTTCAAAGTGTTGCTCAAAAAAAAAAATAAGGCTTTCTCATTTCTGAAGATGGTTAAACCTCAGAACTCAGGAGTCACCAAGCAAGACTTCTTGTGGTAAAATATTCATAGTCCAACTAAATGGGTAATTTTTTCTTGAACATTCTTCCAGCACAGATTACTGTGAGTTCTAATTAATAAGTAAACAGAACATTCTTCCTATTCCTCCCATGCCTTCTGGGAAAAGGAACAGAGCAGAAGGCATTTTTTTCTAGTTTAAAACTTATGTTCCCACATTCACTATGTTTAAGCATTCAGATATGGATTGAAGAGAGTTTCGAGTTAAAGAGCAAGAAGTATATAATGGTATGTTAAAGGAACGACAGGTTTAACGAGCACATTTCAAGTATGACTTTCTACTGTGAAAACATTACAAAGTATTTAAATAATGAGACTGGAGTAAGACTTGTAAATCTATTTTCTCACTTTCTTCCCACATCCTAAGGCAATACAGATGTCACATCTTTGCTGTTTCCCTGCTCCCTAAAAATTACATTAACATTAAAGGCAAATGTCTACTTAATATTTATACAAAGACAGACATTGACGGGTAACATCTCTTCCGAAATGCTTTCTCGTTAGAGAGACTGCATTAGGAACATAATGCCTTGCAAGCCTATCTAGGCCAGAAGTCTAATCAAATTAACACCACTTCAGTGCTAATGAGGACTGGTAGTCATTCACCTTAATTAGCCATTCTGAATAAATATATTTTTAGTACTATGCCATTTACGTAGCTCAGATCTATGATCTCTTCCCACTCCTCATGACCTTAGAGATGAAGTTACAGAAGTAGAAGGAGTGTCAGCAGAGGACGAGGTTCTTATGTTCCCCTTACACTCCTAACAAAAATGAGGTCATGTCCTTGGTGAATGTGTTCCCAATATAAAATGCAGATGATCACAGTAATATGTTACTATATTTGAAACATGGAATGGGACTTGCAGATTGGGGTCTGCTCAGTCCCAGTGGGACTTACAGCTGCTGCGAGCTGCAAATCTGAACGTACAACAGCAACAAGAGATGTCCTGGGAGCAGGCTAGCCAACTGGTCTCTTACTCATTTTGGATTGATCTTCAGAACCATGAAGTTCACTGTACGTTATAACGCTGTTAATGCACACCAGCCATAAAAATAAATGTTGTTCATATGTGTGTGGACATTTGTTTTACATTAAGAGTGGCCAAGGTGGCTCCAGACCATGGCTGCTAGAAAATGTTTGAAAATTCATCATATTTTAGTCTTAGTGACAGTTAGCTTTTTGCTTGATTATATCAGTTATGTTTGGATTTTTTCCTGATTTTCTAACTGACAAGATAGACTCTTGGATCTTTTAGAATAAAGGACATAATGTGTGGGATCATCACAATCAATTACAGGTGCATTTCAGTTTACTTCACACCTGTGAATTCTATTTTAGCTGCAGAATTCAGTCCATACAATTAAGATGAAATGAAGTGTTCAGGACTTGCTCAAATTAAAATGCAAATAAAATCCTTTAGCTTTACTAAGAACTAGACAGGCATTACATGGAGAAAATTGGCTTGGAACAGTCTGGGAAAGGTTTGTTTCACTTCCATGGTTTTCCCTTGATTGGCTCACTATTTTTGAGACAGGAAGAAGAAGACAGATTGGGGATCTTCCTATTGCTTCCTATGCTCCAGAGGGAAACCTTTTCATGTTGCTGTTCTGTTGAATATGGAATTTTTTTTAGATGGGTTTTTTCCATCATTACTAATTAACATCTCAAACTCCATCTCTCTTTCTTTTCTCTTTGTTGGGAATTGTAATTTTTCTAGAAAAAAAATCTTTCGTTATTTGTAACTCAGTAGCTGCTTCTATAAATCCTTTAGTCACTGTCCTGTAGGTATCTTTCTGTGCAGATGCAGTGATTATCCTTAAGTTCAAACATATGGATAAGATTTGCTAAGCTATAAGAAAAGTATTATTACTTAATTATTTAGATTCAGAAAAAGGAAAGAAACCTCCTTTGTAAACTTTCTTTAGCAGCAAAGCAAATCATAGTTTTCCCTATCACAAACAAATCTTCCCATGGCAGTCTTTGACGGCAATTGCAAAATATATGGATTCAAATTGCACATTAATTCAGATACAAGAAATGTACTCTTAAGGAAAAATAAATAGCTGAGGAATGGGATAAAGATCATAGAGGCACTGTAATTTTTGTGCAGAATCACAGAGTTTTTGACAACAACAGTATCTTTGTCTTCTCCCACAATGACCAAGCAGCAGACCAGATGGAGAAAGCTCTCCTGTCAGGCTGGCTTTCAAATTAACGAGAGAAAGAAATCAGTGCTTCATGGCATTTTCACTGGGTGCTGGTCACTGTTCAGGCAAACCTTCCTCTAGTGCTGACTCATTCTTGCTCCTTCAACCCAACACTGCAGACATCTCAGAATTTTTCTGTTCCTTTACACATCTCCATGTCTAAAGTTTGCAGATACTTGATTTTCAGAGCTTCTCATAGATGGTCCTGGAAAGGAGTCGTTGTAAGTGACAGTGTTTTGTGCCTCTGAAAACTGGGCTCCTCAGCCACTGCTTTTGTACTTGCCCCATGGCTTTTGTTTCCCACACGGTTGGGAATTGTTACACCGAAGCCTGTCTGACATTGTCTCACACAACTGAGAAGAATGTACTGAAAGCTCTGCTGTCACCTTGTTTTTCCCACTGGCCTTCTGCCGAGTTACCCTCCACTATGTGTGTGTACAAGCAAAATATTTCAGATAAAATGCATATCTTTATCCACGTGCATGTTTCTGTTTCTTTGCTAATACAGTGTACGGTTTCTTTATTTTTTTGCACTGATACAGTTTTGAAGAGGAAGCTCAAAACATTTTTTCAGTTCCTACAAGGAGCAAAGAGCTGAGAATCAGCCAATGACTGTTTGAAATGAAACTAGGATTGTTATACAGTTATATCTTAAGGATAAGAGTGAGACAAAATTTGCAAAGAGAGGAAGTACCATTTCTTATGCGTTCATATTGACAGCTGGAAAAGTACTCAATCTTTTGGATTCACTGGGTCTTTGGTTCTAAAGCAGAACAAGAGCTTCAAGCTAAGCAGAGTTTGCAAACTGTTCTGAATTTACCTTAATTATGTTATCTGATTAGACAATTTCAAAGAAAAAGCCAGTTGGTGTCTGAGCAGAGCGGGATACTTAATTAGAATAGAAGTAATAACATTTGTAGCCCCTGTGGTTTGTAGAGATAAAGCGACAGGTAATTATAACACAAAAGCTAGTGACTAGCTGCAATAAGATTGGAGGAAAATTACTGTGTCAGACCACTGTGTCTCTATTGATACAATTATTTTTGACATCCAATACAGTTATAATTGTGTTTCTAGGCATATTTTGTAAGTCTGTCATAAACAGGACTGAGAAATTCTATACAGAGCTATTGTTTTCTGCGAAAAGTTCTAGAGGTAACATGGTGTTACGTCAGTT
>VZTO01017799.1:26895-39784 GCA_013400615.1 Syrrhaptes paradoxus
ATTCACTGCTTGTTCATCTAAGGTATTCAAGGCCTTATTTCATCGTTAACATTTTGGATCACGTTGCTTTTTTACAAACCAATTCTGTAGGAAATGTGTCCATATGTATCTCACGTAGCATCAAAGAACTTTTGGTAGATAAATAAACAGTCCTTCCATCTGCTAGTTCATAGCACAACTACTTTAAAACAAATCTTTTGTTTTATTTTAGTGAGTTTTGGTTGTTTCGCATACTTAGGAAAGTAAGTGTTCCTGGAACTAGCAAAACCAATGAAGCTGAACCTCCTAAGACTTTGTGCACTGTGGTTAGAATTTCTGCTGGTTTATGAGATGCAAGTGTATGAGTATTTTCCACCGTCCAAGGTCTTTGTATCTAAACTGTATGAAAAATTAGGCGTGTACTGCAATCTCCCCTGTGGAGAGCCACTGACAGTCTCACTATCAGTTCTGCCTATTTTCATGAAAATTCCAGAGGACTGATGTACCCAAGACTTTTACTCTTCTGTCAAATTTGCCTAAAACTGGTCCTGAAGATCAATTAAGTTTAAAAAGATGGGACAGGCAGACATATACACTGACAGCATGACTGCATTAACCTCCTCCTCCCTCTTAAGAAAGCAAGCTAACAACCAAACCGCAAGCTTTTATCTCAGCTGCAGAAAAAATGCCTCCAGCTACGTAGAAGAGCGGGACATTAGTTACCAGTGCTGGCAACTGAAGGAAGACTTGCTCCAGTTCCCACTGACACAGTGTGATAAATGGTAAAACAGGAACGTTGATAACTGAAAACGCTTGCATGGGTTTGCTTTAGAACTTGCTGAGCACGGCAGAACCGCGATCCTAGTTCGGTGTCCCGTGAGTAGAAAGTAAAAAATATTTAGGCCAAAGCAATGATGCCCTCCAAATTTGTAGGGTAGCTGGGTGGCTTAAAACCTACAGAAAGGTTAGGTCTTAAAAGTGATAAAAGAAACCAAACTCACTATAATTCAAGAGCCTATGTAATTCAGGAAGCTAGAGGCTCACCAGTGCTCCCAGCTGTAAGGTACTGGCCTTGGTATGAAGATACAAAGAAAGGACTGTTATGAACTCCCTGAAAAGAGTTGAGCAACCAACTTCACCTTGAGAGCTCTGAGATAACAGCTCAAGGAGGTATTGTCTGTCAGGACTAGGTGGTGTTTGGTAAAGCACAACAGCAAAACAACACTGAGAACCTTCTAGTTAGGTCCTTGAGTCCATTCACACCTACAGATATGGAAAATGGAGTACAACCAAACACTAGCTATATTTTATGTTGCTGCATCATGAAGACATCCTATTTGGGACCTTTCACTGTTCAGTACTATACATGCTGGGAGCAAAACCACCCCCCCACCGCCCTTTTCTTACCCTGAGAGTTTGCAGATGAAGCAGAAGGTGGCAAATACTTAGGGCATGGATAACTGGAGAAAGAAGAAATTAGACAGCACCAGTCTGCAGATAAAAGCAAAGTAAACAAAAGACATAGGTGGCCATATGTGTGAAGTTTTATGGGTCTTATGATGAAAGAAAGTAAGGAGATCAATGAGGCTGTATGAATATTTACAGACAATTCCTTCTGAGAGGGACTGTCATGACCTAGGACATGAGAAATCCCAAAGGTGTTTTGTTTTAAAATGTATGACACAGTTTTGTTTTGCTGCCCATCAGAGAACTGTCAGGTAGAATGTGTAAGTCATGGAGATATTAGGCTCTTTGTTGATATTTGAAAAGAATATCATTACAAGCTCCAGGGAGTCTAACTGACAGATATTCAGATTTATGTATTTATGTGGATACAAAAATACAGAAATGGCAGTGTGATTTTGAAATCTTACAGAAGAACAAGCACAAAGAGCAAAAGAACACCAACAGACACAGAAAGAGCACTAGAAATGCATTACCTTATAATGTTTAAATTCTTCTTAGCACTCTGCATGCGGCTCAACATGTTTTTGCACCATTATCAACAATCTCTGTGCATTAAATATTTCAGTGCTCTATTAGGACTACAGGGGTTGGTGAAGCTTGGGTTTTATCAGAGTGGCAATGTACGTGGAATGAAGGAGAATGTAGTAATTATTTATAATCTCACTTTAGCATCAAATTACCCCATTTTATTATCTCTTCAGCACAGAGACCACTTGTCTTTGGTTGCACGTACAATACCAATAGAACTGCAGTGGGTCCCTGTGTTGCAGTGGTGTGCTGTGCTTGGCTACTCATGTTCCAGCCAGGAAAAGGAAGCCTATAATATATATATATCCCTAAACTTCTTTCTCCTCGTATTTTTCAGGTATTGACACTTAAATGAGAGAAACAATTTGCATTTGATAGAATGAGGGCACTTCTGTTAAGAAGTTTGTGGCTGCTCAAATTTTCCAGAAAGTTGGGTAATCCATGGACTTGTAAGGCATTTTGCAGGTTTTTCCTTACAGCCCAGGCAGCTCCCTGATCCTTTAGTACAGGTGCTACAGAAAGCAGAAGTTATTTCAGGAAGTCCCCACACTTTAGACCTTGTTTGAATTTGGCAAAAGCCTTTTGTATGCAATTGTTTCCGCTCTAACACCTTTGTGAAAAGCAAAAGTGGTATATAATTCAGAGACAAGTACTTGCATGTGTATCATTACCAGACATTTTTGTGCAGCCATCTAAAAAATTCTGGTGAGAGTTCTGAATGCTTCCACTGAGCAGCAAAAGCTGTGCTGGGATAAGGAACCAACAGAATATTATTTAGATTTAATGTTTGAAACAGTGGTTGAGTTAAATAATTTTCAAGTAGTCCCTGGGGTGAAAAATATTGTCAGAAGCCACTCACTGAGTAACAAATAAAATATGAAAATCAGTCTGCATAACTTATGAAGAAGAAAAGGACCTAGTTCACTAAGTGCTCTGCTGGCAGTGACTTGCTCACCCCTTATCCTTCCATCAGCTCTTCACTCAATAAGAGCTCTCCTGCAAAGAGAGGGAAATTTTGAACATGGGCTATGTGATGAAACGAGGTGGTCACCAGAGAAAGCAGTTTTGCTCTCTCCATCCCTCTCTCCAATCCAAACCTTATCTATGCTGCATTCCTTTCATCATCAGCAGGCACTTGTCTGATGTCAGGACCCTGAGTACATCCCCTCCTCTTGGGGGTTTGGATGCTGGGGCTCAGGGCCATGAGAGCAAAGCTGATGGTCCGGGGGACATCTCCTCCAGAGAAATCTGGGGGGAAACACCAACAAAGGCTGGCCCCTGGCTGGGGGTCTCTTGTCCTGCTGGCCACATTACTGAGATGATTGCTTCCTGGTGGAGAGGACAACAGGGAATGGATTTGCTCTTTTTGGTAGCAGCTGGAAACTAATCACAGCATACAGGATTTACAAAAGGAGGAATGTAAAAGTCATTCCACTCAAATCATCTACCTGCAGTAGTGCCTACAGGCACATCAATTTCAAATCCTCCTGTGTCGGGTGCTAGCCCAGCACCTCTCTGCTTCAGACTACTGTAAGTATTTCTGAAATTGGTTAGCTATAAAATAATTGCATTTCATGGTCCAGAACGATGTTGTGGCTAGACTACCTTTGGGATTGTAGCATCTTAGAAAGCTCACTAGTTATTCTGCAGTATGAGATAACAGTCTCATTTTGAATTCCCACGTAAAATCCTCCCCTGCGAAATCGTCTTTGCACATGTATGCGAATGGAATTGGAAGGACAAAATATGTTGTGGATTTGTGACTGGTTTGACAGGTGCCTAGTCATCTGTGACAAGGTAACTGAAAGAGTAGTTATCACAACAGGTAATATTCACCTAGGGAAAAAAAAAGCAAAAAGAAAAAAAAACTAACCCAAATGGAGAATTTCTATGACAGCTAAAATCAATTAGTTGAGTACAAATGAGGGATAAACAACTGAAATTAAGTGCAAATAACAGTGAACTTATTTGAGGCTTGAGTCTGATAGCTGAAATAATAGCTATCTTCATATGCTGAGAAATATAAAAGCCATTTAAAAGACAAGATGTAAAAAAAATCCTTTTGGGGAAAAAGGACATAATTATTTAATTCCTCATGAGTCATACAGTCTGTATTTCCTCTCTGGATCCAGGATCTCCAGCTGCTATTTCACCCCTGGCAGTCAGGTTTGTGAACTCTTAAGTGCAGACTAAACCCACATCAGTTGCAGGTTGGCATTGCAGCCCAACATTCATCTCATGCCTGATGTGACACCCAGTATGTGATCTGATGGCATATTGTCCTTTTCTCACTCCTTGGGAAAGAGGCTTCCTAGGAGGTCTGGAGATGCTTCCTACCACTGTGATGAAATTGGACCCTTTGTGTGTAAGATCTGGACGTTATTCTAAAGCTTTTGATCACTAGATCCCACAGTACCTTTTGTGAGGCTGGCAACATGATGCCTATAGTTCACTTAAAAGAGCTGGAAACAAAACCTAGTCACAGGAATCTATGCATTTAATTGAGGTACACGAGACATAGAGACCTAACAGTTAAACAAGTAGCTTTTACCTGTTCCAGTAACTTGAACAGTGCCAGGGAATGGGCACAGACTCCACAGCTCAACAGTAGCATGAAATTGTCAGAGCAGCCCCTGCCAGTTCTTTGGCTGAACAAAAAATCAGAATTATTTCAGACAATTCCCAGACAATTCCTGAGACTTGAAACAGGCAAGTGTCCATTTCAGAAAACCCAAACGGGTGTTTTGGATGCTAAGAAAGTTCAGCTGTACGGATATGGGCAGAACATGTCAGTTGTCTGTAGGGCTGGAGAATGTCCCCCAACATTGTTTAGTTTACAGGTACAGCTGTGGCCCCGTTGTCCGGATCGCCAAGTGGTGTTTCGCCTTTTACTTTATTACCTCTAGTCCTTGGAGTAATCCTTACATAAGTCACACACAGCAGGTGTGACACACAGCCTGCAAGGTATTGTGGAGTTGCAGCAGGGACCACCACAAAGTCATGCTGGAGATCTCTCCTTAGGCCACCAAGCCCTGCTTCAGAAGACATCCTAGGTGTCAGCACTCGGATTATACCAGTTTATACTGACTAGACAGGAGCCAAGCTGCACAGTTGGGATATGTAGTGGCACTGCACCTTGGGAGCATTCATAATGTTTTATAGACGATCAAATCCTCTTCTAGGGTGCAATTTGCTACTAGAATGCAAGCCTCACTTCTGAATGAGATTGGATCAGGACATGAAGTTAAGAAAAATTGTGTTTGCCTTTTGGTGGTGAAAAGTTTTCACCTTCTCTTCTCATGGGGAATATTTGCTACTGATGATGGGCGCAGGACTGGTCCTAATTCATTCTGGGAACCTGAGCACCTTAAGTGGTTTTGAAAACAATGATTTTCTAGTTCCATTCTGCCAACTTCACTTGCATAAGGCAGTACATTGGACAAAATTTCCCTGCTCTTCATTGCAAAATCTCAACCTAAATTCGTATGTAGAATTTTCATAAAAATGCCAACAGGTTGGATTAACATATAAGCACATTCATCTTAATGACTATCAATATTCATTGACCTCAGTGCTAAGTATCACCTGAGGAAAAGCCAAGGTAATTATTTATTTAGTGGCTCAATCACTCTTCATATTCTTGGATGGGAGTGAGTCAGTGTATCCTGTGCCATCTCAAGACATTCACTGTTGCAATTACTCAGCTAATCCCAACTAATGACACAGGTTCCTAGTAAAATTTTCATTTATGAATTAAGATTTGAAAGTAGCAATTACACTGTAGCCTCAGAGGTAGTAAGGATGTGAAAACTGAGAGGAGAAAGAAGAACTCTTAAGTCAGGCTGTACTTATTTGCCTAGGTACTTCCTGGGTTAACAGATCTCCAGAGAGGGTTTGCTGACCTCCAGGAACAGAAACTCACTGGGTCAAAAAATAAGCTTAATTTAAAATATAAATTAACTATATATAAATTTTATCTCTGTGTGTATGAAATTAAGTGTCAAATTTTGTAAATATATTCTTGTGCTGTACAAGAATTAATTGGAAGTTGCAGAGAAAGAGTCAAGGGAACTGGACTGAAATGGGACAGATTTGAGGTCTACTTCTGCTCTGGAGATGTTTATATGTATACCTTTTCAAGAATGTCTTCATTTTCCTGTTTCTCTTTTTTTCCTATCTTTGCCCATCATTTCTAACTGGTAAGTTAATTTGCGATTCATCCCACCTATCGTGCTGCCTATAATGTTGACATTTATACCTGAGCTAACCCCTCAGGCTTCCTCTCTAATCAATGGAGAAAGATGGGCTCTTTCAGTCTGCATTTCATTTGGGCTATTTTAGACATCAGCTGAAACTGATGAGATAAATTCTCTCCTAAATACGCTTATTTCTCTCAGCTGACTATGAAGGAATCCTGGGATAAGTGTTGTGGGTGAAAGTGTCTGCTTTTAATAGAATGAAATTAATGCCTTTGGGGCCAATGTTGTGCAGTATCAGTGTGCAGCAACAGAAAAAGGACAAAGGTCGAAGTGCAAAACAGGAGTAAGTATGAGGGACAGCTTGATTTCACTTACAGTATCTGCAAGGGATAGGGAATGTGCAAGGCCAGGCTGGATGAGGCTTTGGGCAACCTGGGCTAGTGGAGGGTGTCCCTGCCCATGACAGGGGGTTGGAACTCGGTGATCTCTGAGGTCCCTTCCAACCCAAACCATTCTGTGATTCTATGATTGCATGATTTTTTGGAGGCCTGCTTTAAACAACTGGTGGCGTGGAAACAAAGACATCAGAGAAACTGAATTCAGAGATGTTGAATCAGACCATACAACTGCACCGAGCAACGTGAGTTCCTCAGTAACAAGCTAAGGTCTGGTCACAGGAAGCATTCTTCCTGTTTTTGCTGAAATCTTCCCAATTTAGGACCTGTTGTAAATCATCACCACTTGTTCTTATGTGAGATTATTTGTGTTCAAACACATTTGGTTGATATGACATCGTCTACACACCTTCACTGTCAAATTGTGTTTCTTTGCGTTCTTTTTAGAGTCAGTCATTGATGCACAGTGTGAATGCAGTCAGGCAATATTTGAGAGTGCTCCATCACTGGTGTGAGACGTGTAACTGAGGAGGCATCACCCTCAGCAAGGTGTTGGATGTGATGCTCATCAGTCCTTGCCTAGCAGCTAAGGAAGGAGATTGCTCTAAACACAAGCATCTGAAATCTACTGGAAACCATGTCCACTTGACAGCGGTGTTGAGGACAGGTTCTTCTGTGTTCTGCCATCAGCCTTAGTCCCAGCGGTCTCATTTCTGTGGCAGTGCTTTTAAAGATGCTGTGTATGAGGATAAAGCTGAGTGAGCAGCATTTTTCCTGTATCAAGGCAGTGGTGACTTCCTAAAAAGCTATGCACTGCAGCACACAAAATGAAAGAAAGGAACTAGACAACAAGGTGCTAGAGGCTATATAGTTCAGCCTGGGTTTCTGCTCTCCTTCCCCATGTCCCTTGCTTCCTCTCAAGCACAATTTAGAGGGTAGATTGATAGCACAGCTAGCTGGAGGATTTTATTCTAGACACATAAAAGGCTTTAGGTGTCTGTATGTGCTGATAGAGTCTATATCCCTGGGCTGCGTGATCCATTTGTGCTCAAAATACCTGTCAGTCAAAATAGCTGAAAAGCTGGGGAAGGGACATGTTCTCTGTCTTCTTGATCTTATTCCTTCTCTTCTACTGGGAGAATTAAGTGAAGCTACATGTCTTAAGATATTTTTGGTAACCTAAAATTAGGCAGATTAAAGATTAAAGCTCTCTAAATAGGGGGAGGCAGAAAAGTTCTTCTGCACCCCTAGATCTGAATGAGAAAGCTGGTTGCATCTCACCTTCCCTATTATGACAGCATCAAATATACCACCCTTCAATTTAAGCTCAAATTTTCAAAAAAAAGAAGGAATCTGGAGTCCTAGACCAGATAGGAGACACAGCCTGTACAGATCCCATTCCCTTCAAACCTGCTCAGCTCGTGTGCACAGGCCAAATGAGATGCAACCATAAGGAGTGAGGATGGAAGTGTGAGAGCAGGGTGGTTAAATCACTTATCAAGGAGGAAATTAGCCAGGTTTGTATTTCCTGCACCAAGTAAAACTCCCCCAGTGATTTCAAGTATGTTGCACAAATATTTTTATTTATAAGGTGTTATTTTCTCTGCATAGAATGAGCCACCTGACACCACAGGTGGCCTGTGACTCAAACTGCCAAAAGGTAATTTGTTCATAAACTCGGGATTTTTATGCCCTAATTCCCTGCTCTGACTTGTAATACAGTGTGGTTCTGATTATACCTGGTCTGGCAACCAGAAAGGCCTTGGAAAAAAGGGGAGAAAGGCTAATCACAGAGTCCTGTTAGGTATGAGAGAAGCTCTTTTCTGTTCATGAGGAGAACTTACTTCCATCGTATTTATTATGAGGAAGATATTTCTATTGTGTTGGGGAAGGAAGGGGAAAAGCTGTTTTAGAAAATATGGGGTAAGAACAATCCCATTCTAAATAATGGAGATTAATGAAATTCACTGAAACATAAATCTGGGAGACTCCAGGGGTCTATCACTAATTTTACCAGTAGCTGGCAATAAACAACAATATTTTCACTGCTCAGTTTTCTCATTTTACAATTAATATTATGAAACTTTCTGCATGGAGACTGCTTAATTAATTGTAGAACAATTTCAGATCCTTGGAGGAAAAAGGCTGGAGGAGAGCTAAGCCTTATGGCAACAAATAGCTTGCAAAAGTCAAACTGGTTTCCAAATAACTCTTTCCCAATGGAAAAACAAAAAGAAGACCATACTGAAGTAGTGTGATGATTGTCACATATTTATCTTCCTCCTTCCCCTGCCCTTTAATGCTGCCTATAGTAAAACAAACAAAAGATGCAAATAAAGCTGGAGAGGCTGTGGAGTCTTGGCTGAGGGAGATAAATAAAAAGTTCTTTTCACAAGGTCAAGAGATTATGTTCAGAAGAAGGAAAAATCAATTAGCGGAGGCAGAAGAGGAAATAAACAGGTTGTGAACTGAATTTAACATAGCCTTGTGGTGTGCCTGTGCTCCACACCTCACCAAGCAATCAATATATGTGTATAGATACCAGCCAAAGTACAGAATCCTGAGCATGGGGAATGGGACAGGAAGGCAAACTGGCTCACTCTTTCTCCAGGAACATGTGCCTTTCTGTTTTATAACAAAGGAAAACTTCTGAAAAGAGAGAAGTAAAAGCAAGTTGAACTTTTTCCACCAATCTGTGAATCATTGGTTCACTCTTTTCCCATAACAGGGAGGTTTCAGCTGTTTTAGGTAACGACAAGAGGAAGAGGCTGGAGTGATGGTGAAGATGGAGAGTGCACCGTCTTGATAACTTCTTGTTTGTTTGGCTTTATGACACAGACCGTCTTCTGGTTTTGGCTAAGCTGCAACAACACAGTTCCTTCTTTACTAAACGAGCTGTGGCAGGCAGCTGGTCAGCATGACAAGAAATTTGCCAAGTGGATGATCTGATGAATAATCAAGGAGGCTGCAGAACTGTGCTGGAAAGCAAGTGAGAGATGGCTTTTCCTGTAGTACATGGAGTGGGATCAAATTCTGAGAAACCCTCTCATTCATGAGTTGCCAAAGGCATCCCAGAGCAGTAAAGAGCAGCACTCTGCTGCCTAAGGGCAATACCTGGGAAGTTACATCCAACCCCAGCAACAGCCTCCTTCTTTCTGAGACCTTGAGGAAGTCTGTGCTGCCAATGGACCAGATGTTTTTCCTGGAGCTGCCACATCTACACCAGGAAGCATCGTGACATGCAAGAGTTCAGAAATTTGAGTGTAGACACCCTTCCGTCCTCAAAATCTGCTCATCTGTTATAGGGAAGCCAGCTCTGATGGACCACTCTCCTTAAAAAGCTTTTTCTAACCTTGCTGTGGGGAAAAATAGGCAGAACTGGACTAGCAGAAAACTTGAAAATCAACTGGGAAGGCGCTAATCATGGTTCCTTCTGCGGCAGGAACAACTGTTGTTGCTCAGTGGTGCAAAGTAATCCTTTTCCTCCTACTCTCTGGGAAGACAGGATCAGAGACAGTGAACAAACATTGCATTTCTGCCAGGGACGAAGAAACCAAGGAGAGTAATAACAAATCTGTATCCCTTCAGCACTGCAGCTTCTCGTCTCTGACCATCATGTATGTCAGGTGTGGTATCAGATAAGATATCTTATCTGCCTTTTGAGATCAAAGACAGTCTCAGAGGACGCAGAACACATATTTTTGCCCCTCTAAGCTTCTGTGGCCCCACAGTTTTGAGTTAATAATTACAGCAGCCCGTTCTTGGCTCCATGGCAGCGCAGTCTATGGTGGTACTGTGCCCATAGCTCCTGGCATTCTCTTCTCCTCCAGCTGTGAAATCCAGATCCCTTTCTCACATGGGCTTTTTAATTTTTTTAGACAGAACACTATAGCGTTGATTTGTTTGTGCTACTGTTGTTCATGTTCTCATCCTTCTGTTTCTTTTCTGTACTGTTTGGATCAGAAGCTCCTTGCAGCAAGGACTATCTGTTCATCTGTGCTGACTATGGCAGGGATGTATCCTCTTTCATCTCTTCTCGCTTTTGTAATAGAACTCATTCACTCTTCAGTGAGATGTTTGGACAAGGAAATATCGGAGCCCACAGTAACAGGAAGTATCTTCTTGTATACAGGGATGCTTTCAGGACCAGATTCCAGAGCTGGGGCCAAATTTCTTTTTCTTTAATTTGCCTTAATCTAGTTTAAATGCAACACATTTACATGACATTATTCATCCCAAAAGCATTTGTAGCATTTATGCAGAGGCCTGTCTATTATACCAGTATATCTCTGAAATAGTTGTACTCATATCAACCCAGTTATAATTCAACAAAACTAGATCAAGGACTGTATGTGCAAAAATACTTTACCACAACTTTGCAGCTGGATATTTACAGTTCTCTGGAAACTTATCCTAATACTTGGCAACAGTCAGAAAAGCAAATAAAATTTTAGGACACATTAGAAAGGTAATGAAGAAAGAATCAGAACACATCATTATGCCACTGTATAAATCTATGACTTGCCCACACCCTGAATACCAATGAGTCATCTTGAAAAGGAGATGTTCAGACCTTGAAACAGTAGAAAGAGGGGGCCTGAGGATGCCTTGAAACACCAAAAAATGTTATGTAAGTGGAATAAAGCAGAGCTTAAAGAGGAAATGATTGAAAGGAAAATATGATAGATGAACCTCCAATCATTCGTGTCGTGGAGGAGCTGACAGATGAACCTCCAATGGCCTTATTTCTTACTTTCAGGTTCCTATGGCCTTATTTTTGCAGCTATGAAGAGAAAGTTGTATTCCAAGAAGGAAGAAAATATATTGTCAGTTTCCCAATTAAAATAGAGGCAAACTTTAGACAATTTCAGCTGAAAAATAAGTCTCAAGTCTGCCACTTTAATATTTAAAATGTAAAGCTACTGCCAAGTAAAAGTGTTTGTGGGGGAATACAGCTAAGGTATACAGTATTTGAATATTAATATGCAATTTTTCCTGCTAGGAGGAAAGAAATCCAGAATACTTCCAGAATTTTCAATACCTAATAGATACGTCTCTTACATATGCGTCTTTCTATACATCCATCCATAGACGGATTTATCTTTTGCCTTTCTCCTCCGTCCCCCAGCCTATACCACACAGACTGACAGGATCCACTTGAGAGGCTCAGTCAGATGCTGCACTCAAACCCCTCTGTATCAAGAGGCAGAGAGAATCCCCTGCAGCTGGGGCAAAGCGAAAGACTAAATTAATTCACGGATGAATGCAACCAGAGAAGACTGGATTGCAGTGGTACATATTTTATTCCAATATTAAGCATTTCCAGAGCAGCTGTTCTGTTTTTTTACAATGCTGAGCACTGTTGATATCTGAGTGATTCCCATCAAGGCACTGAGACCAACGTCTGCCTCATGAGGTCTGTTGGCTCATTCATCCTCTACCAGGGAGAAACTTGTGTGTACAACATAATTTTTTGTTCGGAAGGAGTTCACTTGGTGTTTTCTACAGGTGCAGAGGGCTTTTTTTTTAGGTGACATCACATGGCGTCTAAGATGAAGTCAGATATTTATGATGGCGCATGTATTCAGAGGAGCAACGAACAATCCAGACCACCTGCTCAGCAGAGCTGTCCGACCCAGGCACCAGTGGATAAAGATCTCCTTTTGGACCCTTTCCAAGCCTTCCTTCATCCCTCCCTTAAATCTATACAGAAATCAAGCACATACTTTGAGAGGACTAGTTGACAAAGCAAAGCAAATATACACTCAAAACATCTGAATCAGCTAGAGGAACTAGATGTCACATTCTGTCCCTGGCATAGGGAGGGGCTGAAGGTGTTCAGTTGAGGGGCTGTGTGTAACTTAAGGCTTAAGGTTTTGTGCTGTTGCTTGTTTCGAGACTTTTCACATCTTTAAGATGCAATGTGCAGGTGATAATGGGAAAATCCCTCGCCTCTGACTTTAAACAAGAAACAGAAAAACTTGGAGCCAAGGGGAAGGGAGCTGAGTGGGCGATCTGGCATAGATACAGTAAATGGAGTGGGTGGTGTTTGATTTTCTTTTCTTGGAGGTTTTTTTTTTTTAAGATAAAACAGTAGCTAAGCCACTAAATTTAATTTCTGAGGGGGTCTCTGAAATTCAGGAGTGCGTCGCTTCAGATCTAAAATAGGCTGTGGGTGTGGGTGTTGCTTTTCTACTTTAAGTTAGCAAATTCCTCAGGGCCTCCCCTGTTCTGCTTTACAAAATCTCTGATCGTTTCCTAGCTGTAGAAAACTTACTGGAATTTAACAACTTCAGAGTCCTGCAGCCCCCCAGAAAGTTT
>VZTO01017801.1:0-15461 GCA_013400615.1 Syrrhaptes paradoxus
GCACATAATGCACACTAAGCACTGACTTCTCTCTATTCCAGACTGGATTATAACCATCTGAAGAGGAAAACCCCAAAAGCTGCTTCTACCTCTACCTTGCTCTAAATACATGGGCTGCTCAATGGTGGTGTTCAGTAAGACAACACACCAGTTTCCCTGCTGAAGAAAGGTGCTGTTTAAAGAAATCAGCCTTATTATGTCCCAATGACAAGCATAATTAAGAATGTCTGTCTCTGAAAGGCATAAGAATAGAGGGAAAGCTTTTGTTCACCTGAGCACACTACCATCCTTGACCCATCCAAGTAATTTAAGCCTTGGCTGAATTGGACAAGGACAGGTGTAATTGGGCCCCAGTCTCGGCTGCTTCCAGCCTTGCAATTACCCTAATAAGGTTGTCTGTGGAGGGGTCAGTAGCTAGTGGCCAGTTTGGCTGGAGCCTTCTCCAGCTGTCAACAGAAGGAGAACAAGGAGTCCATTGGGTCACGGCGAGAGACGGAATGAATGCTGGTAATTGATCTAGTGACAGCAGCGTCTGTCCGGAGACAAGAGAAATGGGCAGCTGCAATGAAAGACTCGATGCCAAAAAAACCCAAACAACAACAACAAAAAAGTCCACAAAGAACTCGTATGTTTCTGAAGATGTGGCAAAGGGGGATGTTATGTAAGTTTTAAAGGGCGTGCAGTCATGTGGACATTAAACGTGGACATTTCTTTCAGTTATGCACAATGATGATGCCATCTCTGTTCATGTGAAATGAATAAAACCGGCTGTTCCACAAGCTTTTTAACTCTACCCTCTCAACCCACTCCCTCCCAAAATACCCGCAGGCGTTTGCAGCCCATAGGTAAGGATCCATAGGTAATGCTGACAGATGGGCAATTATGTTCTCTTGGATCTCTCCAGGAAGGTTCTGGATCTATCCTTGAAAATACTTTCCCAGCTAGTGGTGTGACTCAGTGTGTATATTCTGAGCTTCATTACTTCAGGTGGGCTGAAATGTAATTTTAACTCATCCTTCCATCGCTCTGTTCTTGTGACAGTTTTTAATTAAACATAGTCTTTAATCAATTAAGTAGCAGCTGCAAGTAATGTGTCAGTGTTCTGAATGTGTCTTTAGAAATATCCAAACTTGCAGAAAATGCAAGTTCAAATACCAGCAGGGAAGAGACTGTCTTTCATCCTTCCTTTGAATTCCATGAAATTTCCTGTCTGGGTCTATGCATCAATATCTTGCCTAGACATAAGAGACAGACTTTCAAAAACAATTCATCCCTCCTCCCTTTTCTATCTGCATGGTAATTTGGGATAATAGAAATAATAGTAATAATAGTAATAATAAATACTGAAGCTGAAGTTAGGGATTGCAGCTCTAAAGCTTGAAAATCCCTGCTTATTGCTGGCAGAATCTACATGATTGGAAAGGGTGTTGGTGTTAACAAAGACAATTGCTTATTGTCACTCTGACTTTAGGGCTAGTGTAAAGCATGCATGTGTCTGTGCAAAATTAAGCTTATGGTTACTTGTAATAATGGTAACAATAATAATAATTGTTATTACTCTTTGTTGACGTTAGAGACTAATTTCTGCCACTTTTTACAAAGATATAACAAATTATACACTTACTCTAGTTAGGCATCTAAGATTTAGTATCTCTGTACAAGGTAATCAGCCTGGAATGGCCTTACATACATTTTTTTACAAATTGAATAAATAAGGCCAGGAAAGCATGAGAGCACAGAGCTGCCACTACACACATGAGCAGTGGGAACAGAGATATAACATAACATAGGTTATGGGTGGGATTGACAAAAGTAAGAAAGTGAAGTTGCTTACCCTCGCTATTCTCCTTAATCATTTGAGAGAAGGTGACAGCAGCAGGCAAGTGATTCAGCCTTAAGGGGGAAGGCTAAAAATAAAAAGAATTAAGATGAATTCTGTCTGGAGGAACATCCTACTCTCCATCTTATGGAGGGACTCCGAGGTGACTAGCTCAGTTGCAGATGGTGAATCTCAAAGGACTAAGATAGGTTGTCAGAATCCTGCCTGTGCCTTGTGCATGTTCAAACTTGGAGTCTGTGGCACAGTCAGAAACAAGACTGACTTTCTCAATGCTCATTTATGAACAAACCTAAAGAAGCTAAGTGTCTTTGCAAGGGCACTTGAGAACTTGTCAGCAGGAACAAGGAATGAGATCACATGCTACTTCTCATTTCATGTCTTTTGCCATTACATTCCGCATGGAGGTCCACAACCCCCAAAATGCTGAGATCTTACACTGCTTCTCACATATCCATTTCCAGCAGGATGGTAAATTACAATGATACAGCGTGTGAGCTTCCATTTTATGACCACTTGAGTTTAATAACCACACAGGGTGTCTGTGAGCTTAGTGCTGTTGGTGCCAATGTCCTGTAACTGGTGATCTACCTATCAGGGAGGTCACCATGCAAGACATCAGCTTGGGCAACTGGACAGTCTTGCTTTGAGAGCATGTTGTGCCTTCATGGACCCTGTAGCTACCATTCTCCTGCCAAAGGGAGTGTATTGTAACAATAATAAAAATGTTGGCTTGCAGTATTTTTCTTTTTCTCATCCTTATGCCATGATGCTAAGGAAGTTAGAGAGAATGCTGGCTACCAGAATGATGGATTTATGACTACAGCTGATGCCATTTTTCCTTTTGTGAATCAGAAGTTTTAAAAAACAGGCGTGTGCCTCCTGCACAAATACCCTGTATTAACAGAGCGTATCAGGATCCAATGCACATGTCCAGGCCCATGCCGAGCTTGGTTCAAAATCCAGGTGCTTGTCCATTGGTAAAAAACCTCACGCACTAGTCAGGCATCAGAATCCCTTGGGTACATTAAACACACCAAATACAGCCTCTTTGCCCTATCAAACACATCTGAGAGTTGGAAGATAAGTAATTTTGGGGACTTAATATCTTCCTGTGTTCTGTTTTCATTTTTCACAGGTTCTACTAAAAGAAATTCCTGTCAGATGTTCTTTCCTCACCTAAAGCATTATTTTATTTCAGAGTACAGATCAGATTTGAAGACAAATCATATTTTGAGGTTATTCTCTCTCATACAGTAAACTAATTGAATCAACATTTCTGGACATAAAGACTATATTTGCTGGTTCAATCAGGTATTAAGAGTTCAGACTTGTCCATGAAACTGGTACCCACAGAAGCCTCCCACCAAATTTTGATTTTTTATTAATATCATTTGAAAATGAAATGAATTTACACATAAGGTTTTCTGTCTCCATGTTTAGAGGGATTTCAAAAATTTAACGCAATGTCCTGAAACCTGCACTTGAGTGAAGAAAAAGGTTTGCAAAGAATATCCAAGAATGGGAAAAGCTATTTACTATGCTGAAGTTGCCAACTTAATGGTTAAAAACCTAGGTATCAGGAAAAAAATAAAAGAGAAAAAAGAACAACAGTGGATAGTTTCTCTTTTTTCCAAAAGTGACATGTAATAGGAAAACCAAAAAAGGAATTAACAGAAACTAAAGAATGCAGAAACAGAACCAATACAGACTTAGAAAGAGTCATTGAAGCCAAACCATGCGAACGTTGAAATGGATTGTCTTTCGTTTCTTAGGAGTATGCAGATTAGATCCCAAAGTGGCCACAGTGTATAATGAACACTACTCCAGCAAACTGTAGCTTCTGGGAAGCCAAACCATGGGGGCTGGCAGTCAGGCACTAGGTCCAGTTTTAACTTTTTGTTTTCTCTGCATCTCACTTTTCCCACTGGATATCAGACTGTTTTCTTCCACTTTTTGTGAACTTTTCTCATTAGGGTAGAAGTCATCTGACAAAGAGATCATCTGTTACATGCTTCTGCTATGCCTCAGGCAAAAGGACCCCCATATCTTGGTCAAAGCTTTTACAGTTGCTGTAAGAACAATATAACTGAATCCCACATGGAATTTAGTTATTGCATTTATTGGTCTTATAGATGAGATATATTTGACTGACAATGTATATACAACGACAAGAAATGGCCATGATATCTCTCACTTTTCCCTTTGCCTATGTTTAGATTTTTTTTTCCAAAGCAACTAAAATTGTTCTACTTAACCACTAATAAATAAGAAGGAATGATTTTAACAGAGTGACATCTAAACTGCTTTTCCTCACTTAGTTTTTGTAGTGGAAGACATGTAACGGAGCTATTGAATAGGTACTGAATAATCAGATTTATTATTCTTACCCTTATAAAAACCTAACAGTACCAATCTCACTTTGTACCCACCACTCATTCAAGATAAATATACTTGATTTCTGTGGAGAAACATTATTTTTTCTTTGGAGAAATCTAAAAATAGAAACTCAATCAAAGTGACTGTAATAACTAAAACTGCATGGCAGAAGACTTCAGATTGACATTTCTGTTCCTTTATACTGTCCCCAGAGAATTTAGTACAATTTGGATTAACAAGCAGTGAAATGTCATCACGTAATCAGTAAAACTATAGTTTAACACAGATTGCATTTGTTCTTCAATTATTTAAGAAGTTAGAACATTATTGAAGTCACCAGAAAATTTCTCCTTAAAACCAACAGGAGATAAGTTAAATGATGTGTACCGTGCCTACCATAAAAACACAACCCTCTCAACCTTTCACATTAGGTTAATTCTGCAGTCAATGGTGTCTCTTAAATTCCTCAATAATTGCATTGCATATAGAGGTAGTCCAGGCTTCAGGATTTAAAAATTTTGATCTCATTTATAATTCCACCTAAAAACTCAAGTCAAGAACAATTCTAACACTTTCAGGGATGGAAGAAGAACCTGGTTGTATAAAGGAGAATTTACACACAGGCCCAGACTTGCTTTGACTGTACGAACCAGCAAGAAAGAAGCCAGACCTGGCTCTGAATCTGCATGCTGCTGACCACAGTGTAGTCATCCTATTGTGTGTGCCAGTTCTGGTTATCCTGGAGTGGTACCAGTGGAGCTTTGGCCACCTACATGTATTCACATAAAACTCCTCTTGGTTTTCACACCCTTGTTTATACATATATTACAATCAAACAGTCTTTTTCCCTCATTCAGATTGCAGATTGACTGGTTCTCACTCCCTGAGCAGTTACACAAAATTGTGTTTTATCTTCATTGTTCAGTGGGTGGTCGTCTCCATCATTTTTCATTACCTGCTGATGACAGGATGATTGGTTCCTCCTGGGCTTTTCCATGGTTCTGCTTGCTAAATGCTATTGGAAATATTCCAGCAAAATATTATTTTATTTTCTTGAAATCTGCTGATTTTTCAACTTTTATATGGTTTGGAGAGTTGAGTAGGATTCTTCTTACCTATTTTTAGGAGGGTAGAATTAGGTTCACAGGCTGAGACATCTATTTTTAGGTTTTGGCATGCAGATGTCTCCAGGCAAGCTAGGTATCTGGGCAGTGGAGATCCAGACTGCACCATCAGTGGAGCCTACAGGGTGAAGGCACACGTAGGACCTGGATCCTTGCTCTTTCTGATCTCACTGAGGACATTGCAGGGATAACAGGGAGCTTATGAGCCCCACGATGTCAGCCTGAAACCACCCACTTCCCTGCCGTTGCAGTTCAGCTCAGTCTGAGCCATAGCAATGACTCTTGCGCATTTGAGTGTGCTGGATTAAAATAAACAACCATTTCCATCAACCTAAAGCGTGTAACTGCTTAATAACACCTTAGTAACTCCTTCTGGCCTTCTTAGTTGAAATTTGAAAACTAAAGATAATTACAAGCAGCAGAAAAGGAGTCTTACAACAGGAAGTGCTGGGCAGTGTTAGTAAGAGTTCTCATTAACAGATCCACCTAATACTACACGTGACAACTGCATTAGAAAAAAAACCCGCAGAAGATTAGGCACTCAGCATAACAGGTATTAGGTAAATAAGTAAGCAAATTGTCTACAAAACCATATAAGAATCTTTCAGCTTTTTGAAATCCACATTTTAAGCACTAAATAACGGACTCATGGTAAAGTTACATGCAATCTAATAGTTATGAGAGCAGTTGTTTTTTAGAAAAATCTGCAAATAAAAAAAGTAAGCTAAGATCCTGAGTTTGGGAAATACAGCAGAGCTCTGCCCAAGTCAAATTTCCTTGCTGTGCAATGGCTGAGAGGGCACCTTGTAGACTTCAGCAAAGAATGGGTACCTAAGTAAACACCATAGTGAATGGTGTCCTTGCTTTAAAAATGATAAGCTGTCTGATCAGACCAAATCCACCAAAAACATAATTTGGTCTGTTCTTTGGATGTGTAAAATCCCCAGAACTGGAGTTTCTCTGGTTCTCTCTTTGCTGGTTAAAAGTAGTGCCTGTACCTATTTCTCTTGGATAGACCACACCCAGGGTCCATGCCTTTGTCAGTGCCCAGCGTGGAGCACCACGCAATGATCTAGTGCACTTCTTGCAAATAGTTCCCCAAGACTTAACATCCCACTGTCAGGATGTTTATGTGTTTGATCTTGCTTCATGTGTAGTTTATAACTCACTTGAGGCTCTGCATCTCATTAGTTCTGGGTGGGTTTCTCCCACCAGGGTAACCAGCCTTCATTTCATGACGTTTTTGGTCTACCTGATTTAATGCTAAGTGGATGCAACGAGACTGATGACGCGTGAAAATCCATAGGCAAACCTGACAGGATTATTCAGACAGTGCAAGAGGTTTAGCAGGGTCCTCCCTTAGTCATTTTTGGTTTTAGAGACAAATTGCTAAGATTTGGATTCTTTTAAAAATGTTTGACAGATCAGTTGTGTTCTAGGAAGCAGAACATAACGTCCTGGCTTGGACCAGGACTCAAAGACTTGGACCATTTCTGCCTGAGCTTCTCTATTGCAATCTTGAAGAAAAACCAATTGCAGATGTGATATTGAAGAAGCAACAAATACATGAAACCCAGCAACACTAGCACATAAGGAAAGGTATGGGGGAATTGTAAGTGGGAACACTGAAACAACCCGCCAGATGTTTTTTGTCTTTGTATTGAAGAGCTCTGAGGACACTGCCTACAGATGGCACAGCCATGAGTGGCCGGGACTTCCCACACTTTGTCCTGACCTGCAGGAAACAGTCAATGGAGCATAGTGAAAAGCAGTTAACCACTGTGGAAACGGAAATATTAGTCCATGTAAAAATGAAATAATCCATGTAAAAAAACCCAGGGCGCATCACAGGCTAAGAGGTTTCTAATCTCTGGGTGTGTATCCTTTATGGGTATGATTTTTCCCTTCCAGCATGAGCCTTTTGTTCACACCTTGGTCAGTCAGGGGAATGATGAAATATTGAAACATGTGCTTGCATTAGCACGAAAGACGCAACAAACTCAGTCTGTATTTTTATCTAAGAGAAGGCTGAGCAGTGATTTTATTTCAGCTTGTATACACCTACACGACAAAGACACATTTGATGATAATTTTCTCAGACCAGCAGTCTAAAAAACACCCAACCAACAAACAGAGGAGACAGAAAGATTCAGATGGAAGAAGAGTAGGTTTTAAACATAAACCCAGTTAACAATCAAAGCAGTACACTGATGATTTTTAAAAAGTTTTTTTCCCTGTTGCTGGGCACTTAAAAATAGACTGAATATTTTTCCCCTGAAGGACATGCTTACCTTCAAACCTGACTTAAGAATGCGTTATGGCCAGGGCTACGTGGAGAGTCAGATACTCTTCTTTAGCTCCTCGAAAAATCTTCAGCAGCTTTCTTCTCTGAGGGGATATCTCTTAATCTAGAGTAGTACAAGAGTTTCATAGTTTTCCTTTTTCTTTCTCTTTCCCTGCTCCTATAGAAAGGAGAGATGGTGAATAGCATCAAGCATGCCTGGATCCTGTCCACCACCCTCCCTGACTGTGCCTTTTGCCAAGGGCTATAATGAAGCGGTGGGGTCAGGGAGAAGAGTTTGGGTAAACTTCAGGCAGTGTACCTTCTCTTTCACACATAATTATTCCTGAAAACCATAATCTTGACCAGTATCTGGGCTGGTCTGAAAACCAGACTATACAGAGGGAGGTGATTGAACAAAGTTGTCTACAGCTACCTTAGAGAAGTCAGGGCCACTTTTTTAATTTATGTACACATAAATACATATATATATATATTATATTTTAACTGCCCAGTGCTTGTTGCCAGATCGAGATTGGATCTCTTTGGCCCTATTTTCAGTCTCATTGCACGCATTAGACCAACCCCTTCACCTGGATGTGCTGACACACAGGTGTTTGTTGGCAGACCTGGGGAGGGATATGCAGAGAGCTGGAGGTGGCAGAGGAGACCCGCCGGCAACCTGGCGGAGTTCGGCGTAAATACCCACTGAGCCATCCCCTGCAGCCTGCTGTGGTTTGCCTTGGGTCTCTGCCATGGACCAGCTGTGTGATCATGAGGGCACTAATCCCTCTGTGTTTCACACCCCTAACTGTCCTATGGAGGTGAGAATATTTCCTTGAATTTCCTTAGTTCATGGATGATCTTCCACGTGGGCATACGCAACCTCTGGCACAAAAGATAACAGTAATGGGGCCAATATTCCGACTTTATGAAAATGTACGTGTGGGTGTCACAGAAACCCAATGACTTGGAGACTGCTTTCTCCTCAAAACAATGCAGCCTGGCATCCCTTCAAGGCTCTTCATGCTAACAGCATAGCAGCGCAAACGGTTTAGGAGTGAGCATGCACTGAATTACAACCTCCTCCTCCAGGAACTCCCAGTTCCCTTTAAAAGAAGCTGTTCGTTTTGCTGCTGAGCTAACATGATCAAACAAGACAGGTCTCCACATTGTCAAATCTTGAACAAAAGGTGTAATTTTCCTATTTCTTACAACTCCAAACAGCCTGCTCATAGAGATGGCAATTACTCACAGGCAGCGTAACTCAAGATCTTTCCAGTGTTTATATCTCCACATGAAGCATACATTTACACGGCAACGGCATGGGACAAGACATGCCTTTTAATTTTCCCATCATAATTCATAGTAGGGCCCTGCCAAAAAAACACTGGAGCTGATTACCAAGTGTGACTGCGATCGAATCATTTAGCAATTTGAGTTTCCACACCTTTTGTATGAGGCTGGGCTTTGTTTTACTTAAAGCAATAATTGCATTCTAATTTCATAATATGGGTCGCGGTTGCTTCATCTCTCTGTGCCTTCAACGAAAAGAAAAGGTGCACAGAACACAACAAATATTTTTTTAATTAATTTTTTAAATGAGCTAATAAATGTCTACCTGCTTCACAGGTGTTCTCTCTGCAAAGTGACTTAATCATCATTCCCACAGTCCCCCTAAGAGGGATCACAAAGGGATTACACGTTGGTGTTATAATGAATTGCACTTTTACAAAGAGCAGAGTTAATAAATCATTTTTAGGAATAAAATGTTGGCAAAGATTTTCAAATAAAATGTGTTAAAGAAGGAGTTAAGATCTTAAAGCTTCTAATTCAGGCAGAATTTCAAAACAAACTGAGCGGAAACAGATGATTACAAACAGACTTGGACTCCATCCTGCACAATGCTCAAATTTGCCTTGAAAGCTCCCTCAAAGAAAAACGGAGAAGAGGAGGGCATCTCTCACCTCCCATTAAGACAGATCCAGAGCTTGTTGGAGACCTTTTACCTTTCTTCTCACACAGAGCATAAAACTCTATGCTTTAGCTGGAGTAGTAGGGTCATATCAGTTTATCAGGTCAAATAACATGTGACGGGTCATAGCATGTCCCAGCTGGTCTAGGTTTCATTGGATTACTCATCCTCACCTCCAACACAACAGCATGAGTTCCCACAAGTCTTCAGTCCCAGGTACTTCATGATAGGTTTAGTCAATCAGCTCCTGCCTTCATCCCGAAGCACAACCTGGATGTGCTGACAAGGGGGAAATGGACAGTGGGGACCTACTGTGTGTATAATATATAATATGTGATCTTTCCATTTCCATGGGCTTCAGACTAGGTTTAGTACTGAGTCCTCTCTCGGAGAGCATAGAAAAATAAAGTGTCTGAAAGTAAAAATCCAGATAACTCTTATTTAAAACATAAAGAAAACCCATTTCAAGACTTTATCAAGTGCATTTTAAAAGATGTAGATACTTTTCTCTCTTCTAGGGAAATAAATGTCATTTTTGCCATAAATTTCTCACTTTATCACAAACAGTTGTCACTTTTATAACTTCTGTGATCTCTGAAGGTACCATACAGCACTGTTTTTTCTGTACTGGTCTCTGTCACAAACCTCATCTGAGGCAGTCGATCTGTGTTTTCCACAAGCAGACATAGACATACTTCTATCTGGGCTATACTCCTAAAATCCAGAATGTCTGGAAATCAGGTAAAACCACTTCTCATGCTGGATCCATCCTTCATGTTCTCAGTTGGTCTCCCTTTCTTTCAGCTGCAAATGTTTGTAGAAGCATTTAGATCCTGAAGGCTCCTACTGATATTTCGGAACTGCAACCGTCTTTGCCTGCGTTCAGAGATGGAAGTCAGATGTCTGCCATGTCAGCTGGACAGATGTGCTATAAATTTCCTCTAACGTGGTGTGGTTTTGCTCCTGCAGGACACTGCGGGCTGATGTTTCTGGGGATGTTTAGTCTAGAGAAGAGGAGGCTGAGTGGAGACCTTATCACCCTCTGCAACTACCTAAAAGCAGGGTGTAGTGGGGTGGGTGCTGGCCTCTTCTCTAAAGTAACAAATGAAAGGACAAGAGGAAATGGCCTCAAGTTGCACCAGGGAAGGTTTAGGCTGGATATTAGGAAAAATTTCTTCACTGAAAGAGTGATCAGACATTGGAACAGGCTGCCCAGGGAAGTGGTGGAGTCACCATCCCTGCAGGTATTCAAGAAATGTTTAGATGTGGTGCTTGGGGACATGGTTTAGTGAGTTAGGTGATGTTGGGTTGGACTTGATGATCCTTGAGGTCTTTTCCAACCTTAATGATTCTATATTAGCTTCCCGCAGTCATTTCATGGAATCATGGAATCACAGTATGGTTTGGGTTGGAAGAGACCTTAAAGATCAAGTTCCAGGCCCCCTGCCATGGGCAGGGACACCTTCCACTAGCCCAGGTTGCTCAAAGCCTCATTCAGCCTGGTCTTGAACCCCTCCAGGGATGGGGCATCCACAGCTACTCTGGGCAACCTGGGCCACTGCCTCACCACCCTCACAGGAAAAAATTTCTTCCTAATATCTAATCTAAATCTAACCAGTCCCAGTACCAGCCCCTGTGGAACACCACTCGTCACTGGTCTCCACTTGGACATTGGACTGCAACTCTTCGAGTGACACAATCCAAACATTTCCTTATCCACTGGGTGGTCCATCCATCAAATCCATGTCTCTCCAATTTAGAGACAAGGATGTTGTGCAGGACAATGTCAAATCTGTGTATACATATGAGCAGAGAACATATATGGGGTCTTGCTTCACTCAGGGCTGCACAGTTCACCTAATGGGCTCTGTAAAGTGTTTTGGTACGATTTAAGGCTTAGGAGCTCTTCTTACAACATGTTACATGACCACTTTCATTAACAATATACGTTAGCCCTTTTATGACTTTTTTTGGTTATACTTCAAAGGGCTTTTAATTTGCCATATCCCTGATCCTTCCCAGAACTTGACAGGGAAGGTCACAGTGATGCACAGCCATCTCTTCTTACAAATCATTAAGAGGTGCTTATGTGAGTTACCCACAGTACAGGAGCAGCAGTGTAAAACATGTAGGCCTGTAAACATGTATGGAGAATTTCATGCTGTAAAAAGTCAGTTTTCCAGACCAGAGAAGGGCCAATATTTGCATTCTGGCCACAATCATCCAGCTCAGAGCCTATTTGATGTAAAGAGTCTGCTTGAACCCCTTTGTAGCCAGTAAGGAAAGCAAGGATTCTTTAGAGCATCATTTAAAGAATGCAACAGACCTCTCTTTTGAATCATGCACTTCTTTTTCTCTTGTCTAGGCAGACCTGGAGCAGTGTTAAGCCTTCTAACATAGCTATACAAAGACAGTTAATATAAATATCCTTCTCTAATGCTGCATGACTAAATGCAACCATTTACCTTCACCTATTGCATAATGCTCACACCAGCTGCACATGTAGAATAAGTTTTAATTTCAAAAAATTGCTGGCTTTTGCTTTTGACATACTGAGTAGGATTCACTTGCCCAAACACAGGCATTTTGGGCATATATTTGAGATATTGCTTTATCACCAGCTGCTGCAACTGGAGGGGTAATACAGGTCTCCCCCAAGTCCTGCATCATGCCCTGGAGATCTCTTGGCTTCTCCAGGGTTCTCAAACAGCTGAGGCACCTGTGTTGAGGCAACCTCGATCTATCTATTTGTAAACAGGCTCTTTGATGTCATCAGAAGTTCTTCTTGGAAGTTGGATATTTCTATTTCTTCATCAGTTTTCCACATGCCCGTAGTCCAAACAACTAGAATGAGCCTGGATCTCATTTGCCAAATCCTCCAAGCAACTTCATGTAGCTTTACGGTCTGTCAATGATTACACTGTGACAACTTACAAAATAACAGAAATTTGTTCCTGGTTTTAAATTCACCATGGAATTGAACCCAATTTTCCTTCCATTTGATAGTTTGAATAATATTTTTGTCATTGTTTTTCCCTTGTTTTGGGCTTTGACCTTCTTGGGGCCTAAAAAATAACTAAATGAAAACATGGGCTTGTGTATGCATTCTAACTGTGCTGAGCGTAATGTTTTATGATTTGAAGAGAGTTAGTATCAAATTAGCACTGACCATTAATGGAAGAGAGTTCTCTGTGGATATATCAATGGCATTTTTCTTTCAAAAAGCTAAGACTCCCACAGGATCACCCCTTTTTGGGTAAACACCCTGTCTGATAGCAGTTATTTCCTTTTCTCTAGCTGTAGCTCAGTGTGTTCTCAGTTGTTGCCAGCTATGCCTTGGGAAACAGAAGAAAAGAAGCCAGACTGAACAGAGCATGGCCAGATTGAGTACATTGCTATGATGGGAATGCCCTTCAGCTCTGACTTTGCACATGGCATCTAGGTCTTTACCTCCCGATGTGTCATAAGACAAGCAAACAAATGAAAGCCAAGGAAAGGAGAAAGGGCATATCATCACTTAATCTCCTTTAATTGTCTAAGTAGTCATTCAGTCTCACCTACGGCAAGTCAAACTTGTAGAAATCTTTGAGAGATCAAGGCACTTCCCAAGACCTATTCTGCCCTCTTGTCATAAGCATCTATTCGGTGACCTGTGTGGTTCAGATGACTACCTATGGATGGCTATGAAATAAGATGAATCCCACCCTTAGTGACTTGCCAAGGTCATTCAGTAAACTGGCAGCAGAGCAGGAATGCAATAGTGATCTGCAGAGTCCTAATCCAGAACCCGACCCAAATGCACCTCTCCCATGCTCTCCAAGCAGAGGCATCGAACCCTCCTTCACAAGAGTATCACAAAAATTAGATTCCACATCCGTTTTAACACAACTGCTCTCCAGATGAAGTCAGAGGTGTTAGAAGAGTAAATTGAGGTAGTCAGTGAATCCACTTAACCTTTAGCCTTCAGGGAATAAGTGATGGGCTGGCAAGAAATCTAATTTCTTTTCTCCTTGTTACATGCTTCTGTCTGTTGCCACAACTTGTTTCTCCATGGCTCAGCTTAGTTTTAACTCGGAAATATGATGGGTAGTCTTATCACATTGTAACTGGAGGGACTTGGTTTAGTTGCTTTCCAACCGAAATGGTACAGAGCATCTGAAACACCTACACAAGACTAGAAGAAATGATACAAAATCCAGGGGAAACCCACACCTTCTGGAGAAGCAATGAAAAGACAGGCAGGACAGCCCAAGGCTTTTCAGTTGGGGATTGACGTGATTAGGCAATGGAAAGGGTGGACTGCAGCTCACAGTGTCCAAGCTCTCATTATAACTACTGGAGATCTAGGGCTTAGTTTAGATGTCTAAGCATAGCTGTTATTCCAGTACTAATTCAGTACTATCAACCATTTTATGATTCTTCTTTACATTATGATATTAGATATTTGTTATGATATTTTACCATTATTATATTAGAATATTTTTTTATGGCATGATAGACCTGATAAACTGTTTTGATGTTGCTCTCAAATTAAAGCAGGAATCTGTTCAGGGAAGATCCATGTTTCCATGGTTTGCAAGTGTCTCTCACAAGGTCATTACAGCAACCCTTTCTGGAACCTATATGTATCTGTTCCATCACTGGGCTACAAATTTTACAACACAGAAAGACAGAGAGTCAGTCAGTAAAAAAAAGAAAAATTTGCATGGCAACTACATTGCATAACTAGCAATCATCGTAATAGAATTACTGACAATATGGGCTGCTAAAGGACCGTTAGTAGCTTGTCTCACTTGTCTGTAATTTACTCTGTGTCTATTTAGCCTTGATGTACAACCTAGGTCAATTGTTGTGTCACTTTCCTATCTTCCTACTTCTGAGTTATAGAGAGAAATGTGTGCCTCATGAATGACTATCTCTCCTGGTCAAGCTTGTCTCTCACGCTGTTCGGTGGTGCCACGTGTTAATAGATAGTGCTGAACAGTTAATATCACCAGCTAATTGGCAAAGCATGTGTGAAGCAAATGTATTTAAATATAGAATGTGGAGGCTGAAGGAGTAACTGAAATACATAAGTGATAAGGATTTATTATTAGAACAGATTAATGAGCCCACTTTTTTTTTTTTTTTNTAGGTTTGTGCATTTGTTCTAATACAGATCAGTTGTCTCAAAGATCCACAATATCAAACCAGAATATCCTATTCCCTTTAAAAGACCTTTGGCTCAAGTCTCAGCCCTCTGCTCAGCCTTCCACTGTCTTTGCTGTGAGGCCTCTCAGTTCCACACGCCAGTCTTCTCCTCAAGAATAGGCTGCAATGGAAACAGCAGTGGGTTTAGTTATATCCCAACTCCCACATTTAGTCCCCATGGAAACTTCCAAGTCAACTAAGCTAGTGGCTCCAGAATTAGGAGCTCATCTTCTGTTGAGATGCACATCCTTCAGTTCATCCTCAGATGGGGAGGTTTGGGTCTTACATCTTTCCATGGAGGTTGCCTTCCACTCTGAGATACCTGAACCACTTTGTGAACATCTTCTCACTGAAGTCACTGTGTGTATATTTGCTTTCTCTAGTTTTCAGCTGGAGATACTGAGATCCAGAGAGTGTAAGATGGGCATTTTCTTAAGATGAAAGTCTAAATTAGAGTTTAAATACTGATCTTGAATGAAAAGCAAACAGAAGAATCCATAAGGAAAGATGCATTTTGCCCAGGCTGTTCTACCCACCCTACCATTGGTGGTTCATGGTGCTTTAAGGTCTTTTCCAACCCAAACCATTTTATGATTCTATGATTCTATGATTTTGGCACACCAAGGCTCGCCTAAGCTGCTGTTTTTTTCTTTCTTTATTGCTTGGTTTCTGCTA